>JAVXUP010002262.1:0-145822 GCA_033070095.1 Escallonia herrerae | reverse complement strand
TGAACAGATTTAACCAACTGGACTGGACTCTAACTGAGATGGACTAGACAACTTATTGCACTTAATTAAATAGATTAGGCACATTATATTAGTAGGCCTAAACCCCGCAGTAGTAGTAGTAGTAGTAGTAGTAGTAGTAGTAGTAGTAATAATAATAATCAATAAAAACTTAATTATCAATAAAGTCTAAACAAAAAGAAAGTAAAACTACAAAATTGGGGTGTTTAGAGCCCCTTGGTGAGGGAGCTCGCTTGCAGGTGAACATCATGTGTAAACAACACATTTTTGTAGCAGAAATACAGAAAAGACCACATGACCTAAGACATATTCTCAAGACACGCAAGATACGAGGTTGAAACTTCGCTAGGTTTCCTACGTATCCTTAGAAAAGGAATCAGACCAACGTAGTTCATAAATGGTCAGGATATTGTTCGAAATCGGAGTCAATAGTAACAAAGATTGGTCGTCGAGCAATACCAAAAGGTAGCGAAGTCAGAGACCTTATCTGGAGCCAAAGCCAATAGTAACAACGACTGGTCGCTAGATGATGGCGCATCCCTAGAGGCTGGAGCCAACGGTAACAACAATTGGTTCAGAGGATACTGAAAAGTATTAACCTTTATCTATAGACGAAGCCAACAGTAACAAGGACTGCTTACCAAATAAAGGGTATATTCCCATAAGCGAGATCCAATCGTAACAACGATTGGTCGTCTATGCATAAGGCATATCCTTGGAAGCCAGAGCCAACGATAACAACAATTGATTGCTCAGATACACCAAAGACTTATGACTAAGAGCCAGAGCCAACGATGATAACAACTTGTCACTTAGCTATAAGGACATATCCTAGAAAGCCAGAGCCAACGGTTACAACTATTGGTCATCTAGGAATATGAAAAAAAGTGTATTTGTTAATAGTTATGACGGTTGGTTTCTTAGCCATAAGGTGCATTCTTAGAAACCGGTGCCATCTTTAATAATAATTGGTCGTCCAGATGCACCAAAGACTTATGACTAACAGCCAGAGCCAACAGTGACGATAATTATTCGCTTAGCCATAAGGAAATATCCTTAGAAGCTGGAGCTAGCGGTAACAACAATTGGTTGTCTAGGAATATATGGAAAAAAGAGTATTTAGAAGCCGGAGATAATAGTAACAACTATTGGTCATCTAGACACACTGAAGGCTTATGACTAAGAGTAGGAGCCAATAGTAATGGTGATTGGTCGCTTAGTCATAAGGCATATCCCTGGAAGCTAGAGGCAATGGTAACGACAATTGGTTGTAGAGATACTGAAACTGGAGCTTAAACTGAAACTGAAGCTAGAACTAGACTAGGATCGAAGCTGGAGCTGGGACTGGATTGAGGCTAGATTATATGCGATGTCTATGTACCAAATTCAATTGAGGTTATACTCTGACAAAAATTTGAATGAGATTGGGACTAGAAGTAGAGCTGAACTGGATTGATGCCGGATTGTACGCGATATTTGCGGACTAACCTAAATCTAGGGTTATACCCTTAGGCACAATTTGGACAAAGACTGGGATTGGGAAGAAGGCCGGACGTTATATTCACGTACTAATCTTTGACATACTGACATAAAGTGAGGGTCAAATGCCCCTCGGACTTGAATTTAGACCCAAAAAATAGTGGAAGGCTAGAGGGATAGGGCGACCCTTTAGGGTCGAGAGAGATATGAGTGTGACTAAAAGTCATAGCAAGAATCAAATTTTGTTATTTTTAAAAAAAATTATTTTAAAAGTTTTTCACAAACTTTTCCTTTTTGAAGAATAGGAGCTGGAGACAGAATTCTATGATTAGGCTTAGATGGAACAAAGACACAGACACTAACATTGACTGTTGGGATAAGTGGATCACATAGAGCCCCCAGACAAAATGCAGGCAGACAATACTACCAATACAATGGACTGAGAAAGACAAACACTTTCACGACTTCTGTAAAAGGGAATCACAGGTAGCCCCTAGAAGAAAATTTGCATGTAGACGATGCTAAGCATGCAATGGATTGAAAAAAGACGGACTTTATCACGACGATTAAGAAAGGAGAATCACAAGGAGCCCCTAGACTAAAATGCATGCAGACGATTGTTGAACATGAACCAAAAGACAGACAGTACCACGATTGCAGTAAAAGGGAAATCATAGGGAGCCCTAAGACAAAATGCATGCAGACGATGCCGACTATGCAACGGATTGAGGAAAGACAAGTCTCCTATTGACTTCTAGGAGAGGGCAATCACAAGGAGCCCTTAGGTAAGAAAAAAAATGCGTGCATCACTGTTGTTAAAGGCGCAAGCGCACCTAAGGCGTAAAAGGTCCCTGGAGCTTAGGCGCAAAGCGCAGGCGCGCGCCTTTTTGAAGCAAGGCGCAATATTAAAATAAATAAATAATAGTGCGTTAAAACAATAAAATTAAGTAAAAAAATTCAGAACATGATAATTAACAAACTTCCAAACACTAGAAAAAAAATTCAAATACCACAACATCATAATTTAACAAGCTTCCAACATTAGAAAAGTCTTAAATCCACTGAACAGTAGCAAATCACTAAATTTTAAGTGAACATAACACCACCGTCATCATCATTGCTATGGGGCAAAGGCAACAACGCTTTCTTCAAACGGAATCATAGGCTCCAATTCTGGTAGAGACTCCACCTCAACTTCATCTTCTTCGTCTACCAAGTGGATTGAAGAACTAGATCTATTTGACGTTGCAGCCCTATCTGATGACAGCCTTACACTTCTTGCTATTGACCTTGAATGGTAGTTCGACTCCGCTCCACCAAAAGGGTCACTTTCAAACCCGTTGTCACTATCTTCATCTGCATCTTCATCAGGCCTCCCAAGCAAACACTCATTACTTTCATCGATAATATCCAATAGAATAGGATCAATCGTGTCGTGCGAATTGTATCGTCGCTTTAACGCTTTATTGTATTTCCCAAACACCAAATCATTCAGGCGACTTTGTTCAAACCTGTTCTTTTTCTTGCTATGAAGCTGTAAAGTACAGTAAACAAGTTGATTAGTAGTCATTGCATAAGAAATAAATATGAATGTTAGCGTATTTAGACTTACATGCTCAAAAACGCTCCAATTATGTTCATAGCCAGAAGCACTACAAGTGAGACTCAAAACCTTTATTGCAAACTTATGCAAGTGAGGTGTTGATGACCCATATGAAGACCATCATTTCGATGTTCAATGCATGAAAATTGCAAAACTAATAAGTGACGTTACTATTCATTAATTTACACATTATAATGAGTGCTATAAAACAGAAAAATAGTACATGGTGCTTTTCTATTTTTCATCCTCTTTGACATGGGATTCCCAAATAGACCTTCCGCTCTCTATACTTACTCAACTCAGTGTCAATTGCATCTTGTACTGCCATATCAGAGTTCAACCTTTGAATGCAATCATACAAAGCCCTCATAACAGTTTCATCACTCTTAATGTCTAGGGTTGAGTAGTAATACTCAAGGTTCAAGAAATAACCAGCTGCATGCAAAGGACGATGGAGTTGAACACTCCATCTACTGTCAATAATCTCAAAAACCTCCTTGTACTTTAACTCATTCCCTTGAAAAGCACTTGCATAGCATCTTTAGCTTTATCCATAGCCTTGTGAATGTTACCCATTGGAGGTTTTTTTCTCACCATCAACCAATCTAAGTATCGGAATAAGAGGGCATGCTACCTTAAATGTATACACAACATTATTCCAAAACGAAGGCATTAATACTATTTTTGCCACTCTTTTGCCTTGTAGCTTATTTGAACATTTGCTATTGCCCCATTCTTCCAACGTAAACATTTTTTTCAAGTTATTTTGCTCTTCATGAATCCTTGACAAAGTGATAATGGCAGTACCAAATCTCGTTTTGTAAGGCCTAAGCAACTCTCTTTTTTGCAAATTTTCCTAATAAGTTTGCAACATTCGAGCGATTATATATGTAACCGTTCAAACCAAGAGCCTTTTGAAACGTTGACTTCATCTTAGGTAACCTAAATACGTCCATTAAGATCAAGTCAATGCAATGCGCAGCACATGGTGTCCAAAACAGGTGTGGATAATCACGCTCCAGTAACTTGCCTATCATACAAAATTGCAAATAAATTGAAAAATTAAATGTTGAAGTATCTATTAGCTAATAATATTGTATATATTAAAACTTAAGTTACTCGAGCCATACTATATGTTAAAATATACTAACCTGCCTTTACATTGTCTTAGGCACTGTCAGTGACAACTTGAACCACATTCTTTGGCCCGATCTTCTCAACAGTCTTCTTAATCAAGTCATACATCAAGTCTCCGGCCTTCGAATATTCAAAAGCATCAACGGACTTAAGAAACCAACTTCCTTTAGGACTATTCGCTAAAAAGTTAATTAAAGTCCTTTCTTTCTTGTCTTTCCAACCATCACACATAATCGAACAATCGGTTTTCTCCCACTCTTCTTCATGATCCTTCATCAACTTACGCGTATTATCCGCCTCTTTCTGCAGTAGGATAACCCTAATCTCATGATAATTTGGTGGCTTTAAACTCGGACCATTTTGCCCGATAGCCTCAACCATAGCCAAAAAGTTGTCAAAGCTCACACCATTGAATGCAATCCCCACGTCATAAAATAAAATCTTGCTATTGCACCACAAGCCCGATTTCTCATCTCCTTGTTCACTTCTTCATTTTCAAACACCGTGGATTGTTTCATCTTTCTCTTTCTCACTACCTCTTCCTGGTCCGGGGTGAAGTACATGTCAATTGGGCCCTTAGCCTTTGGATTCCTACGAGGAGGTTGACAAGAACTCCCGGTGGATGAAACTCCCTTCTTCCTGGATATCTTAACTACATCATCGTTCTCGTCCTTTTCTTCATCATTAAAAACATTATCAAAATCTGAGACGCACTTAGCTAGTTCTTTCTTTTCCTTGACAGACTGTAGTAATTCCTTCATCTCATTTCTTGCATGTTCTGGGTACTCTCGACAAGTTGAAGTATTCTTATAACCTCCACCAAGGTGTTGCTCATGTCAATAAATACTGCTCTTTATAATTTTTTGACAAAAATTACAAGTGATTGCATTTTATCGCTAGGATTAGCGATACGTCCATATTTTCAAGCTGAGTCCTTTGTATCGGTGCTTACTGTCGACATATATATTCCTGAGGTTGAATTATATGATGACACTGAAATTAGCTTAAAACCTTAAAATAATACAAAAACTAATATCGTGAAAAACAAGTATAAAAACATAATCAATATCACCAATGAGTTGATAAAGCACAAGCCTAAGACCATCTTTCTATCTGACCAGGGGCGTACCTCCCCATGACTAGGGGGGGGGGGGGGGGGGGCATGGTCGTCCTCAACATTTTTGGAAATCCTTTTTTAGTTTTTTGGATAATGAATAAATATTTAAAATATATAAAATATTTATGAAAATGCCACTATATTGTAGTATTAATTTATTAAGATTTCATTTTGTTATGTTTTTTACTCTTTGTACCCTGCCAAAGTCTTTGGCGTTGTCTTTGTCATTTTCTTACTTTATCCTAAATTCTAAATCTCCATATTACAAAGGGACAAGAATAAATTAAGGTTAGCTATTTTTATTATTTTAAATTCTTATAATTTATTAACTTATACATGATTACATTCTCATACAATTGATAATCACATTAGTAATATATGTATAGAGTAAGAGTTAAGTTTTTTTTCATGTAAAATTGGTAATTTATTGTTGACTAACCTTAGCAAGTTAAATAAATCACTATGCATAGCAAAAATATATTATTAGTAGTCAAATTGAGTACTCTATTTTGTATTTAACGTATTCAATTGTGACGCTATTATAATATATTTTTTATTATTCATATTTTATATGACTTGAATCTGTTGAATAATTTTATGTTAGCTATCAATTTTTTTTATTCTTTTTTGGCACCTCCCGATTAAATTTTCTGGATCCGCCCCTGTATCTGACTGATCATGAATAGAAAAACCACAATTTGAGCTTCAATTTGTAAATTTTAGGCACGTGTATAGCTGTTAAAAAAAAAAAAAAAGCACTTTGCTTTATACCAAGAAACCCAAATCTGTCGTGTTTATTCTCTTTCTTCATCCACCGCACACAATTGAAATTTACCAATTTTGACACCCTTGTACAACTAGACTATTGCGCCACCATCCCATAGAACAATTGCATTTCTCCACTACCACAGTAATACCAACCTTAGCATTATTGCACATGCAATAATTTCCTCAGCGGCTCACCGCCATTGATATTGCCACTAAAATCATAAAACATGTCGTATACTTCGTATGAAATTTTTTGTCTTTGAACTCCTTATGCAGAACATCCCACTATATGTGCAATACAATAGGAACACCAAATAATGGAACTAACCTACAAACTTGCGATGCCACATCAATAAAGCTACAAACTAAAACTGATCAAAAACTAACAAGCCTCTCGGTCAACCAAAGTTAACACATAATTAGCTGCCTATTTACTTTACAGTTTACACATCCCGTACATTCCTGTGTTGTGAGTTATGACTTCAAACTCTGAGTTCTAGCTCATAACAATCTTGATACACCTGGTATAGGTTTGTTATATTACATACGATCAGTTTGTGTTAGTTTAATTGCGAAAACACATGGTGTTGCCCTACGGAACCAGCGCAAAAACAACTGCAACGCCGCCGCGACTGCCTCGTCATTGTAGCTAATAGACCCAAGCCGCTAGAAGAAATCTCTTTCCCTGTCCCGCATGGTCTACCACTTGGATTGTCAGGACAAAATCACTAGTTGTCCCTTCTGTGCTACCAGAAAAATGCACTCGAAAACCAATCAGTGGTCTTCATTCTTATCTTGTAAAGCATATAAATATATGTGGGATGCTTCCTGCAGCCCTTTAATGATCAATAGCGCAAGAGACACTTCCTTCTTATGGAACTTAGTTGGAGCATTAGTCTAAGTGACGATGACATTTATGAAAGAGCAAAGCAAAAGGGAAAGAACTGAAGCTGTCTCAGAACAAACATATTCTTTTCTTCTGAATGCATCAAATCAATCTCTTACTTCTTGGAGAAGGACTGATTCAATAGAATACATTGATAAAAGAGATTCGTCATACATGGTTGTGATCATCTTAACCAAGGATGAGCCAGGTGAAAGTAGGACTTGTCAATAGAAACCAACTGATAAGCGTAAGTAAAATGTTCCGAGGGAAGCCTCTATAGAAGAAAAGCCAATCCCACATGAAAGCGGGATCGAGGTAAGAAAATTCTCAGGGGATCCAGGACCAGTATAGCCACCAACCACCTGTTGGTGGAAAATCTAAACTGCGGTGTTGATCCCATATATTCACTAAAACTTGGTTCTTCTTGGATCGGTGTTGATCACTTGTCTACTTTATTAGAAAGGGTTTTCCTCTTTATTTTACTTGAGGATATAATTAACATAATTAACGATTTGACAACTGTCAAATCTGAATCAGATCCCCTTAACTAAAAAAAAAAATATTGACAGTAAAACTAACTGTCAAGGGATGGATGTTCGTGCACGAATGTCAGTTAACTGTCAAGGGATGGATGTTCGTGCACGAATGTCAGTTGACCTCTGCTCTCTAAGGTATAACTGAAAGCCAGAGCAACTTCTTTGAAACCTGGGAAGACAAAAAAAAAACTTCATCTATGAACCGACAAAGATGTACACTCGTACCAGAGGTGGTTTTCCAGCACTGCACTGGGCACTAGTACCACTAATTTGTACCCGACCGGCTGCATAGATTCCAAGTGGGGAACCATTGGGTTCAACCTCAGGCACGTCTTGAAAGCTTCATATCTCATACACATGCTGTACATCTTATGGTAAAGAGATCAAGACACTGATCAAGATTGAGGGCACTACCCCTCTTGGGGAAGACAATGGCCTTTTGAATAACACACAAACTCTTACATTGAGCCCCTCAGTGTCAAACATGCTTTCAGTGATAGCATATAAGGAGTATTAACTACAAAACAATAACCAAATAATCTGAGTGGCCAATCTATGGATGTTTAAATGATATAAATTTTATGGTACTACTGGTTGATTTCTCCACGGAACCTAGCAAAAATTTGTTACATCAAAGGAAGCTACTCCTTTTCATGAAAACAGCACAAACTCAAGATACGGGATAAAAAATCAAAGATTCATTCCTTTAACAAACCAACCTACAATAAGTCAGTCTGTTCAAGGAGCAATCATACATGTATATCTCTACAATCACCTTATACGTGAGAGTCTCTTCCTCTTCCGATTCTTTTTACGTGCAGCTGCATTCTGCGCATTCCTGTTCCCAGAGGGCAGGGCAAGAGCAGATGGTGGCTTGCCAATAGATGTTCTGTGCTTCTTCGAAACCCATCTTAATGGCAAATTATCTACTACAGTGTGAATATCATTTGTGCTATTCAGTTCCACGAGTTTCTCAATTTGATCAATCATCTGGTGCGTCCAGGCTTTCGCCAGATCCATTCCAACCGAATCATCCATTGGTTTTCTCCAGAGCTCCATAAGGATCTCCTTAAAAGACTGAGAGGCCATAGAATGTTGATTGTATCCCTGATTTTTGCTGATCATATTCACCTTAATGATGTGCTTGCAAAGGTTCCCTTGCATTGACCACTCACAGTCACAAAAAGCAAATTCCGATCCAGGATTTGACACTAGATGTGTCAGGCTGCTGTCTTTCTGGCTGACAACCTTGGCAAAGAAGTGGCCCTTTTCATCGACTGTAACATCAGCATCTGAAATTTGCAGGGCCCGGCACCATGAGGTAGAAGCAATGTATTCCTCCTTAACATTTTGGAAGGAATCACTTTCATCAGCATATCGGTCAAGCCAATAGCTTGAATGCAACTCAGTTGTCAACCTGTGCACTAACCAATCCACTCTCTGCAGTGAACCAAGGTGTGAATCATCATATAGTTTTAGTTTCAACTTCACATGATACGCTTCAATGGCACCAGATGCCTCCTGGCTCGCAAGTGGGAGGGTTTTCATTGTTGTAAGCCACATCTCTACACAAGAAATTAAAGAAAAAAGTTCATCAATAGCCTTTCAACACAGCACAAGCTTGCAAATGCACACCACCACACAAACACAACCGCGGGGGGGGGGGGGGGGGGAGGGAGGAAGGGAGAGGTTGGAGGAGGGGAGAGGAAGGGGGAGAGAGATGTCTGACCAATTTTAGGTACCCAAGTGGCTTCAAAATATTGCACAAAGGCTGTTTGATCAACAAAATCTTGGAGGAAATTTTCCAAGGCAGCCGAAGTATCCATTCCTCCCCAAATGCTGTAAACAATTTCTCCTAGGCGTTTGAAAATCTCTCTTTGAACTTCGACGTTACAACATCTCTTGACAACATTCCTCAGCCATGATCTACGGACACGCCAGAGGGAGAACAAAACCGGACAAGAGAATGTCTCACTGGAAGGCCAGAGACACATGTAAGGGAACTGTACAGCATGATAGACATTATACACAAGTACAGAAATCTAGAGCAAGAATTCCTGCCTTATGGGAACAATTTCTGCTGCTGCATCATCAATCAAAAACCCATTAACCTTCCATCCAGGGTCAACAGCACGAACACGGCCTAGTAGAGCTTTCATCCATTTAGACACATCTGGTTTTGCACTACTACGAGTAATGATCCAAGCAACAGGGAGTGCATGCTGCCTTGAGTCAAACACAAGGAGTGTGCACAAGGGATACTGCCATCAAAACAAACCGTGAAGTAGAAAGAAAAAAGACGAAGAACCTCAATTAGATAAAAGCTAGCGCACACCGGAATCATTAATTCAGTACCTTAAGTCTTTTTATGCCAAACGTTGAATCAGCTGCTATAAGACTGCGATGACCAAACCGAATCATTTGTTGTAATTGCCATTCAGTTTGAATCCCCAAAATGAAAGGATCTGTTTCTGAAGTATCCTGATAAAAGAAAATAGATTTCTTGTTACGATCAATCCACATACGAATGCTAGCTTGGTCATCCAGATCCAACTCATGAGAAGAGCGTTTGATAATCATCCCAAGTTTATGAACATACTGGGAAGCAAGGTTATTGACTTTCGCATTTGCACCACAGTACCGCTGAATACCCTCGATGTGTTTCTCTAAGACATTCTCCTCAGGGATGCCAAGATATATCATAGACAAAGTTTGCTGTTGAATCTCGTTGCATATGTATGGAATTTTCTTTGCACCAGGGCCAATTGCATCTCTGTCAAGTGGCCCATGGCAGACGAACCCAGACTTGTTTACATGACGCCTATCATTGTATATAATGAGAGCAATAGATGGACGAGCATAGACACGCTTCACAACAAAATGGCATGTACAGCCCCGCATCGATTGAGGTCTAGCAGCACGGTTTCGAGTGTTAAGTCTGTATCTTCGACTTGGTAATATCCCCCCACCTTCCCCATAATTTTCAGGACCAAAGGAACACCAATACCTTCAGATTCAGAGAAAACAGCAGAACAGGTCAGACGAGAGTGCTAGATTGAAACCTAAATTGCAACCATTAGATATCATTATATCCCTGAAGGAATCCTTCACAAGCTAAAACCATAATATTCAAGTAAGTAAATTTCAGCTCAAGTGATCAATCTGTAATACATTTAAAGATATAACGGACAACGTTTTAATTTTATTGTTGAACTGTAACGAGTTTTGACTCCTGTAAGTTAATAGCATTCTTTTAAACAAAACGCAACAGTACTTCGACTAAAACAAAGTTCAATAGATCACAGTAGGACTGCCTCGCTCTTCTAAACTATATAATAAAATGCTGTTTCTACTAGAGTCATAGTATTTAAATACGAGTGATATGACACAACTGCCCACTTACCTTTCAAAAGAGTGGGACAAATAAATATGATATGAAACTAGGGAACTGGAAAAACTTACATCCGGTACTCCAGATATTCATCACTCTTGAATTTCTTTAAGCTGCCTTTCGACCTCTTTCTTCCCCTCTCAATATGGAACCGTGTGGGGCATTCTACATTAGAACATTCTCCTACTATAAATGCATCAACACGGGCATAAGGAATAAGAGCCACATCATCATGCCGCTCAGCAGTTCCAAACTTGGTCCAATTCAAGTCAGCAGAAGAGAACTCTTCCCTGGGCGGATTCTGCACAGGAATGCTGAGAATGGATTCAATTATATCCATCTGCTAGTACTTCTACCACTTGGTAGATATCTTGTGATAACGTTCAGCACCAGCAACTGCTTCAAGAGAAAACACAGATTGATTATTTGATAGAGATAGCAATGTTGTTAGTTGGCATGGATAAAAGCATAATAGAAAAAGTAAAACGAGGAACATAGCCAACATATAACGAATTAATTTGTGGATTCAAAAGATTGGAGGTAAAGCAAAATAGATAAAAAAAAAAGGAAGTCTATTTCCATGCCTCAAATGCTTGTCCAATCATAGTTTTGTCCTACAAAGCAAAAAAACACTCTCATGAATACATCTTTTCACAAAAAATTGTAGTTTGGCAAGTAACTGAGAGTGTGGAAATCAAAGCTCCTTAATTCTTTAAAACTATCAAGGAAGATGAGGTATAACTGTCACTCTCAGCAACACAAAATTTAGTCTAATTTATGAAAGACCAAGAACTTTCAAGAAGAAGAAGCCAAATTTGTTGAACCAGTTCAGTACCCTAAAATATATGTTCACCAGATTGCCGACATGATAATCAAAGATAAAATAACACCCAAATATTCCCCAAGGATATTTCTTGTCATAATGCCAGTCCAATCTTCTTATTATCTATATCTCGTATTACAATTCCTTACTCACATAACTAGAAGAATATTCACCTTGTCCTATACATGAACTTAGAAAGGAGAACTACAGAAAATTCTTCAGATTGCGTGAGCAGTACACTGATATTTTTAAATTGTTTCCTGGCATATGCTTTAGCTTGGATTGTTAAGCAACCAATCAATCAAAATTCTACTGTTTACATAAAGCAAAAAAAGGTTTCCAGGAAGGACTGTGAAATGGCACGTTGTCAAGGCTCTGGATGCTGTGGTTTGACATTTGGCATTTTTTGTAATGTACAAACTTAACACCTGTCACCAACAAATCGTCTCGAAATGCATTAATATTTGATGCCAAGGAAAGTGAGTTCGTACTTACGTGGAGGTGCCACAAAGGATGCAGTCCGAGTCAGCTGCCAACTGTACAAAGTGAGAGACAATGAGGATAGAGTAAGGGCAGAGAGCAAGGCTCCCAGACAGGCCGCGAGGGCTGGCAATGCTGTGGAGACAAGGCATAGATGAACAGGGCCGGTAGTCTACAGTCAAGTCAAGGTCCGAGTCAGGGGTCCGATGTCAGAGGTCCAAGAATGTTTCTCTCTTTAGAATTCCAGAGAGAATGGGTTTTTAGAGAGAGAAAGTAAAAATGTCAAATGAGAGAAATCTGTTGAAAATGAAATCCAAGGTCTCCTATTTGTAGGGAAAAGTGTACTTGTGTCATCATGGTGTCATCAGCTGACACGTGTCATCCCCTGAGAGTGACACATCACCAGGGGGTCCACAAGTATCGGTTCTCCTTTGGACAGCTGGTTCCCAAATTCGCACTGCCTTGCCCCACACAGCGTCGCTCTACCTGTCTGAGAAGACTGACCACACCATGACAGCATGATCAGAGAAAGCCCATTGCCCCAGCCACCGGTCCAAGCCCTTACTGAATCCCACAAGGTGCGTCAAGAGACGCGTAGAGAACCTGACAGCGGCGAGGGTTGCCCCTGTAGCCAACTGAGAGGTGGACTAGGCACGATGCCCTCCAAAGACTTGCTCCCGTCCCGGAGTGACCCAGGGGTCATTGTCCTGGGGGCGCTGATGATCACCGGTAACGTGAGTGGACATGGTCGCAGCTCAGTGCCTAGTGTCATGCAAGTCACCCCAGGCGGCAATAGCATTGTGGTAACGAGCCTATCCCGTTGCAAAGGGTCCTCTTGCCGGAGCACTACGAGCAGAGCCCCCCGAAATGAAGACGACGATGGCTTCTGTGGTAGCGAGCCCATCCCGCTACGAGGAGCCCTCGTGCCGAAGCAATCCCCTGAAATGAAGGTGACGATGGCTTCTGTGGTAGCGAGCCCATCCCGCTGCGAGGGGTCGTCGTGCTGGAGCACTACGAGCGGAACCCCTCGAAATGCTGCACACTCAGGAGAGCAGGTCGGAGCATGTTCCACGTCTATGGCGGGGGCGCATGGTGTGGTGAATGAGAGTGGTGCCCGGAGGCATGTAACATGATTGTAGCTCACGGGCGCGATACCAACGGAATGAGACATGATTGTGGCCCATGGGCGAGGCGACGACCGTCGCGAGACGATACCTGGTGCCGGGGGCACATCATGGAAGTGGCGCATGGGCGCGGTCAAGTGTGTATGGTGCCCGGGGTACGGCAGTGTGACGGAAGCCAGGGGCACGACTGTATCAGCGACGCGGCGCATAAGCGAGGCGGAGTTTCAGAGATGGCACGTAAGCATAGGTGACGGTCATTGCGGCGACGGCGTACAGGCAACAACGGGCACCGTACGATTGCGGTGATGAATAAACATTATAGACCGTAGCACGTTCAAATGAGCAAAGGAAAAACGTGGTAGCAGCCCCCACTGGGTAGGGGTGGCCGACCCCCCTATGCATAAGGTGGCTGACCCCCCTCCATGAACGAGGTGGCCGACCCCCTTTTATGAAGACGTGGCCGAACCACCCCCCCTAATGGAGGTGGCCAACCCCCTTAGGGTGGGAGTCGCGCCACGTCTTCTCTTGCTCATTCTTCTAAGTGTTGGCGCAGACGTCGCTACGTTGGCGACAAAAAAATAATTTAATCATGTAAAAAGTTAATGAAAAATGCAAGTGATTTGAGCGTGGGCATTTTGACAGGTCAATAGCATTGAAAAGTTGACCGTTGAATATGTGAGTTGTCGCGCAAAACGGGGCCCCTGATGGGCGCTTGAGTTCGACCAGAATAGGTTGGGAACAATATTTATTGAATGGCCATATACAACTTTTAACGTTACTTAACTTTATGCAAGCTTAGCGGGTTCGTGATTACTTAACGTGCACACACACTAAGTTAATAATAATTATTCTTTGATAAAAATTTGCCACACAATTGCTGGAAAGCTTAGTGGGTTTCTGATTATTACTCCCTGACAGAGGAATGTAAGAACAATTTAAGGCAAGAATACATAACACTAAATATCGAAAAATTGACCGATGTTACACACGAACTGCAACCAACCTACAAGGCCAAATAACGCACATTGCAACAAACCGCACAAGGTCGAACACGCTCACGCTTACGACGTAGAATTTTCCAAAACAAAGCCACAACCTTTGTTGCAACCTTATATTACTTTTATCTGACCAAAGGTAGTAGATACCCTCCCTGGCCTTCAAATAACCAGTTTTCAACTTACAGTGCTAAACTGATTATGCCAAGGAAGTGGGTACGTAGTCGACGTGGAGATGCCACAAGGAATGCAGTCCGAGTCAAATGCTAATTATGTTGATGTGAGACAGCAAGGATGGGGGCAGAGACCAAGGACTTCCCAGAAAGGGCCTGAGGGTGGCAGTGCTGCGAGGCGATGGCGCGGGGTAGTTACACGACAACAGTCACAGTCCGATGCTTAGGTCCAGAGTCAAGGTCATGTATGTTTCTCTCTCTAGAATTCTAGAATGAGAAAGTGAGTTCTAAAAATGTTCAAGCCTTCTAAATGAATTCTCAAGACCCCTATTTATAAAAGTTAAGATAATGATGTCATCAAGCGACATGTGGTGCTCCCCGGGAGTAACACGTCAACGAGGGGTCCACAGGTGCCAGTGCTCCACGAACTGTTAGATCGCATATTCACCTGACCTGCTCTTCACAGCGTCGCTTTGTCTGCTTGGAAAGACTGGCTCCCACAGCGCCGGTGTGGCCAGAGAACCCCCTTGATCTAGCCGCTGGTCCAAGGCCCTTGCAGAGTCCCACAGGCAGTCGAGAGACACTGAGGACTTAGCAGCGGTGGGGAAGACCCGACGCCCAACTGCCAGGCGGACTAGGCGCGATGCCCTCCGGAGACCTATTCCCTTCTCAGAGTAACCTGGGGGTCAGAGTCCCTAGGGATGCCGATGAAAGCCCCCAGTGTCAGAGCATGTAGGCTACTCACGCAAACACCCTAGCGGAAGTAGTGTCTCGGAGGAATTGCCTATCCCGTGGGACTTGGACAGCGCCAAGGTAGTGTCCCGAAGGAGTCACCTACCTGACGGGCGAAGGTAGCATTCCGGAGGAGCCATCTACCTGGCGAAAGGGGAGTTAAAGCTCCCTAGTAGAGATAGTGTCCCGGAGGAGTCGCCTATTCCCGCAGGTGAGTGTTCTTGTGCCAAAGCACTTAGAGCGCACCAAGGTAGTGTCCCGGAGGAGTCGCCTACCTGGGGGCCGAGGTAGCATCCCGGAGGAGCTGTCTACCTAGCGGAAGAAAAGTCTTCATACCGGAGCACTTAGAGCTCCCTGACAGAGATAGTGTCACGGAGGAGTCGCCTACCTGACGGGCCGAGGTAGCATCCCAGAGGAGCCGTATACCTGGCAAAAGGAGAGTCTTCATGCTGGAGCACTTAGAGCTCCCTAGCAGAGATAGTGTCCCAAAGGAGTCGTCTATCCCCGGGGGATGCTATACACTTCGAGGAGTAGTTTGAAGCATGTTCCACAACCAAGGCAAGGTGTGCATTGTGTGATGAGAGGATAGACCAACGCGGGGGCGTGGTAGTGTGACAGAGAGCCAGGCGGCATGGCGCATGGGTGCTGCAGAGTGAGGTGCCTGGGACACAGTATTGTGACAGAGAGCTGGGGCGCGTGACTGTATCAGTAGCGCAATGGATGGGCGAAGCAAAGCAAATGAGCAAAAGCAGGCGTCGCGGAGACGACGCCCAACCACGGGCGACAAGCACCGCAGAGTCGGCACTCAGGCGACGGCGGGCGTCCTGGACAGCACAAGACTAAGGGAGAACAATCATGCATAAGTGAATGAGGTGATCAACACCCCCCCCCCCCAAGAGGGAGAAAGCACACCGACCCCCTAAGGGGGAAGGCTTGCCAACCCGCAAGGAGGAAGGCCCGCCGACCCCCTTAAGGGGAAGGCACGCCGACCCTCAAAGAGGGAAGGCGGCCGACCCCTAAGGGGGGAGGCACGCCGACCTCAGAAGGGGAAGGCTTGAAGTCTTGAACACAGAGAGAGAAAGAGCAGAACGGCGGTGAAGGCAACTAACGGCAACCATCAGAGACATCCGGAGACGACTTGCGAAGCAGCGACCACCGCTGGCAGTTTTTAAAATGCGAGTCTTCTGATTTGTCTCCATCTCCCTCGTTTGTTTTATTTTCTAATTTTCTTTCAAAGAGGCTCGACCTTTTCTCATTCTTATTGCCTTAGTACATTATTTTGTAGGATCCGTGGGTTGGGGCCCAATTATTTCGGTTGGGGCTTATCTCACAAAGATTGAGGAAAGATATGGTGGACTTTCCAAGTGGACATCTAACTTTTGTCACAGGACATTCTTTAGCTCTCACGGTAGGGTTAAGGTGCACTTGCTGAAGGTAAGGGGGTCCAGGATAGAATGTTGTCCAAGAGTGGGAGTGAGCGAGCTAGGCATGAGTTCTTGGTGGCAGTTGCCCTTTCAGTTTTGTTGGCAGTTACTTATGGATTTTAAGCACGTGGTGAATATATTGGACCTAAACATCAATCATAAGGTATGAGATGACATAGGATACCGCCTTGTTTTGGCAAGAAGATGTGGTTTCCTAGAATGTGTATCTTGTTACATTGTGAAAATGTCTTAGGAGTAATGGCGGCCACTTGGAATGCTTCATTGTGTCTAAAAGTTTACTTGTTTCTATTTGAATTATATAGCAATTTCGTAAACTGTGACATTTCGACATTTGAGCATTAGATATGAACATCAGCTCTGGGATTTTTTCCTAACGTAGGATGCTTTAGAGGCATGAGTTCAACTTTGGTTTAATATGTTTTAGGCATTTATTGTTTCTGTTTGAGCCTTTAGCATATAGGGATTCTTTGTACGAGTTAGGGATAATATTTCGATATTAGAAGCACACTGGTTCTCGTTTGTGCTAAGTTGTTTATCTGCATGTGTTATGAATAGCCGATATCTGTAAAGTACGTACTACATAATAGCGGTACGTCCATATTTCCAAGCTGGGCCCTTTGTATCGGTGCTTGCTGTCGACATGTCTATTCTTGAGATTGAATTATATGATGACACTGAAATTAGCTTAAAACCTTAAAATAATACAAAAACTAATAACGTGAAAAACAAGTATAAAAACATAACCAATATCAGCAATGAGTTGATAAGGCACAAGCCTAAGACCATCTTTCTATCTGACTGATCATGAATAGAAAAACCACGGTTTGATTCACAATACAAGACCACAGTTTGAGATCCAATTCGTAAATTTTAGACACATATATAGCTGTTAAAAAATGAAAAAGCACTTTGCTTTACACCGAGAAACCCAAATCTGTCATGTTTATTCTCTTTCTTCATCCACCACACACAATTGAAATTTACCAATCCTGACACCCTTGTACAACTAGACTATTGTGCCACCATCCCATAGAACAATTACATTTCTCCACTACCACAGTAATACCAACCTTAGCAGTATTGCACATGCAATAATTCCTCAGCGGCTCACTGCCATTGATATTGCCACTAAAATCATAAAACATGCCGTATACTTCTTATGAAAATATTTGTCTTTGAACTCCTTCTTATGCTGAACATCCCACTATATATGCAATACAATAGGAACACCAAAATAATGGAACTAACCTACAAAATTGCTATGCCACATCAATAAAGCTACAAACTAAAGCTGATCAAAAACTAACAAGCCTCTCCGTCAACCAAAGCTAAAACATAATTAGCTGCCTATTTACTTTACAGTTTACACATCCCATACATTCCTGTGTTGTGAGTTATGACTTCAAACTGAGAGTTCTAGCTCATAACTATCTTGATACACCTAGTATAGGTCTCTTATATTACATACAATTGAGTTAGTTTAATTATGAAAAATTAGGATTGCGTCATTTATCAATGTTTGCAGGGTTAGCAATTACAGAGTTTTTTGGAAGTGGATGCTGACTCTATATTCGGTAAACAACAACATTCAGATATTCAGAATTCTGACCCGGTTTTCCTACTACCTTTGTACAGAAGGTACTACAATCAGAATAAGGATTCGGATCAACTTATCAGAATTCGATAGTAACTTCACTTCCTGGGAAAGCAGAATTTGCTTCTGTGCATCTCCACTCATAAGGTTTTTGTAAATGACACTTTCTGTTCTTGCTACTCAGGAAACATAATAAACTTCAATGTGGGGATTTTGGTGGATTTAGATATACACTTGTGAATGAGTGAGAGAGAGAGAGAGACCGGTGGGGTGAAGACGTGGAGTGGAGGCGTAGAGCAGCCGAGTAGCAGAGGCGGAAAGGAACAGCGGCGACGGCGTCGGCAACTGGAGCAGCGGCAGCAGCGACTGGAGTGGCCGGCGGCGACCGGAGCAAGGCACAGGATCGGGAATAATGGCTACTGGCGATGGGTTAAAATTGAGACTGAGTCGGGAAATTTTGTTTCTGATTTGGGGATTTTAGAATTAGGTTTATTGACCTTGTTCTTTCAGAATATCTATTAAACTTGGTGGAGTTAGAAAAACAGGAAGAAAATGAAAGAAAATGGATGGTCCTAGTAAAACCATGACAACTTATCAACAGCTAGATTTTTGTGCGTCTTAGTCTTCACCTCCAACACCACTTTGCGCCTTGCGCCTTTGCGCCAGGGCGCATAAGGCGCGCCTAAGTCTAGGCAAGGCACATGTGGTTTGCCTGGCTTCGTCTTGCACTTGGGCGTGCTTTTATAACACTCGCGTGCATACATAACTGACAATCGCTATCATGACTATCGTGAAAGAGGAATCGCAGGAAGTCCCTAAACGAAAAGTGCCCACATTGCAGCATACAAGACGATATAAGACAAACATTGTCCTACTGTCAGCACACGGACCCAGATGGAACCCTTCGACAAACATGCAACTAGAGTTAACCCTAAGAAAGCTATAAAAGAAAAGGGGAATCACATGAGAAAGCCTCTTAAAGACATTGACAAGGAAGAGCCTATGATGAAGTTAATATCTTTTCACAGTTCAAGAGAATGTTTAAGTTAAAAATCATTTAGATTGGCCGATATGATAAATCGTCCATTCACTTCAATATATGTCCTCTTTTTCTTAAATCATTTTATAATTATAATCTCAGACAATAGTACCCACTCTGTGGATAGGTCTACCTCTACAATGAGGATCACTGGAGTTTTTTTGATCGAAAAGCATGTTCAATTCCTTATTATTAGATGTCATTTAACTTCACAAAAGAAGTTACTTAACTTATATACCCAAGTTTGAATTCTCAAGACTACCAGAAAAAGGTTGGACCTAAAAAATGGATAGCGAAGATGTAGGTGCATCAGCTGGAGGTTGATGTGTATGATGCCGAATTATATAAGCTGTAAGGTTGGCCCAGGATATGGCAAAAGATCAATGTATATGACTGGGCTAAACAAAAGTACATGACCGTCATCAAATGTATGATGGAAAGACACAAGATATAGTCATAAGGCCTCTTATATTACCATTGAATTGATGGCAAATATATCAAATTGCCCTTCAGAATAGGGTAAACCAGATAGGTTATGAAAATGAATGGGTCATCATTAGGTCACAAGAAGGTAAACACAACAAGTTCAGAAGACCAGGAATTCACGCCATGGAGAGGTGAACATATCATGTCATAATATAGCAAGCTAAAAAGGTGTATGGACAATTATTTTCTTTTTGTCATTTACTTTTATTATTATTATTATTTTCAACCTCATCAAAATGTAACGTCAAGGAGGACTTTATATATGAGACACAATGTAGGCCAGGTGTGGGGTAAGAAACAAATGTAAATAAGGTTCCATAACCCATACATAAAACCAAAGCCCCTAGTGTGTGCCCATAAAAACCGAGCTTAGAAGGTGACTAAGCTGCCTACGTATTTAAGTTAAGGGAATCTCGTCGAACATAGTTGAAACTGAATCTGTTGAATATCTATCCTTCAAACTTAATCCATGATAATTATATGCGTCGAACTTTGACAATCATTCTCCAGTCCTACCTGTTTCTCTCTCCCCATTTTCCTCCTCCTCTTCTTCTTTCTTTCTTAAAATATTTCTATTTTCTTTTGAGATAGAACAAATGATCATCATAATTTCAGTCATCATCTATATTCAAGACTTTGAAACCTACGAAGGAACCCTTTCCATGTTGACTTGACATTACAACAATACTTGGGACATAGGAAAACACTAGGAGACCTCCTGCCCCAAGGTTGAAAAATAGGAGACCAAAAAGAAAGCCTAAATTGTTTAGGCACAGAGGACTAGCAAGTGAAAAAAATCTGATTTAGGATAATCAGGACAATGTGTGGTGGCCACACGATGACCTCCGATCACCGGGAATGCTTATTTCAAGGAAGACTTATGCAACTTACATTCTTTCGAGGTCTCCCTCTCTTTCTTTCTTTCCTTTTTTGTTGTGCCTAACTTCTGCATAGACCATTTTTTTAGGGTTTTTGGTTTAGCGAGCTTCTTATTTTCTTATTTTTGGATGAATCCAAGTTAGAAGAGGGAGTAAGTAAGCTTTGAACATTAGAAAGTTTTGTCATCGATATGACACTGCATTATCTTTGCAAATTTGACTTTGTTTTTGTTGAATGAAGGGTTGGTGAAAAAGGAAGTCACGGCCTTTTCATAATAACCTCTTAGATTCTTATGAGAATGTTTAAATTTCAAATGCAATCTACCATTAGGTTTTCTGATTTGAAACTGGAATTCTAATTTTAAGCTTGAAAATACAAGGATCACTACCCCCAAGTGCAATGAAGAAGTGTTAACAAGATAGACCACTAGTCTTAAATTCAAAATTATGTTTTGCACAATATTTCGACATTATAACATCCCGAAAATTCGAAGCTCCATCGCCTTGAATTCCCTGAACTTTAACCTACCAGTTCAGTCAAACCTGATACTTCCTATTCACTAACACATACTTCAAACACATTTTATTTTATATCAACTCAAATTCCTCAATTACAAGATTACAAAACTGCTTGAACTTGAACTATTAAACTTAAGTTCTTTACAACCTCGAACATCTGTAGTACGAGTTGACAGTGCCGACCCACGCAGGGGTCTTACTATACAGTAGTGGTGGGCTCACCGAACATGCTACAACTTATCATCAACTGTAAAAAGGAGTCAAACAAAATATGAGCTTTTGAGAGCTCAGTAAGATTGTACAAGGACTACCAAAAGAATTATAAAACGATCCACAGAATCCAACCGACGATGATTTTCAAAATCTTTCAAACAATAAAAAACTCAATGATTTTCAAATAATCAAAATTCATCATAAATAAATACCAAAATAGACAATAACAATCACGACGGGTTTCAAAACGATCAATAAAAGATCATCTTCAAAGCCATCAACCAAAAATACAATGATGGTTTTCCAAAAGATTTCAAAACTCACACAGATCATTTGAGACAATCCTTTTCAGACAATTCTGTAACAGTCACGATAAGATACAATGTCAATAAAATCAAAGATGTTGATCCTGGGTGGTTGTGATGCCACTCAGGCAAAGCCAGTATGGTGTGCACATGCATGATGTACTGAAATAATTATTAGTCCCACTAGGTACTAGCCTGCATTTCATGTAAGAATCAAACCAGCCTTATAACGCCTCCCCATAAAACAGATTCTCAGGTCAACAAAAAATCAACAATATCAATGAGCATTAACATAAGCTCAAATCACAGAAAGCAATTCGGGGTTCCAATAACAATAAACATACTGTTATAAGTCATCACTCAAAATTTTAGAAAAATCACAAACAAACATCAAAACGATTGCGAATATTTATCGAATTTAGGCACAACAATTCAGAAGAACGGATACAAACAACTATCGAATATGCTCAGCATGCAATAAAAGGCGAGCATCGATAAGATTTCCAATAATCGGTTTAGGTTCAATATTAGGGTTTTTTAGACAATAACATGCCTATATTAATATATAATTTAGTATTCGATATTAGTCATAAGTAAATCAAATAAGTACTTACGAGTACGAGTTACCAAAATAAGGGTCGGACAAAAGTCCTTACTCAGGGTTCAGATAGAAACCCTTACTTGTATCACTGCTAGATTATCCTAACCGAAAAGTCTTTAGCTTTACTCTAAACAGGAATCGTCGAATCATTAGAACACAGCTTACAGTACAACATTATAACTTAATACGGACTTACACATACTCCCAAAATGAACCTCCTTCACCGCTTATGTAAAAATTACCAAAATGCCCTTAGGTATAAAATTAGCAAAATGCCTCCTTCTCGGACTTAAATCACCAAAATGGTCTTCATAAGTAGAATCACTAAAATAATCTTACTGTATGTGAATTTATTCAAAAATACCCTTCCTAGAAAAACCAAAAATACCCCATCTTACACTTAAATCACAAAAAATTGCCTTCCTGTGAGTGAAATCACTCAAACAAGCTTAATGCAAATGAATTTACCTCAAAATACCTTTTATAGGAAAAATTACCAAAATATCTCCCTGAGTGGCAAATTATCAAAATATCCCTAGGGGTTTATGGCACCGAAATTTTTTTAAAAAATTTTAAAATACTATTTTAAGCATCATGAAGTCATTTTTGGGCTAAAAACTATTTTAAAAAAGTTTTGCCAGAAAATCCCGAACCGGTGTCCTGATCAACCCCTCAGGGACCAATTTCGCTAAAAATACCTATCAGTTTCAGAATGGCACGAAATTTTAGAATATGAAGCATATCAGTAAAAATAGATATTCTTAAAATTTTTAGATTAAAATAACTTGATTTTGTATGCTAATAAAATTGGGAATTTCTTCTAACCGATACCCTAATTTAACGTCATTTGCGGGCACTAAAAATTTATGAAAAAATCCAGAGCGTACGCCTCGTGAAAATATTAGGATTTACTGTTTAGGGCTTTTTCTAATTTTGGTTCGAACTATTTATAAAAATTCATGAAAAAACTACCTAAAATAATTTCTATATTTACTGACAAAAACAGTCACCGTTCAAATCAAACACAGACACTATTGCACCTTGAAAATATACACTTGGCTTCTTCTTCCTTCAGCCAAGGTCCATGAACTCTTAATCCTCACACATTCACTGCAACACATTAAACACACCCTCCTACACCTAAAACAACTACTTATCATTTTACTCCACTTGAATCACACGCAAACACACACATACCCACAAAATAACACCCGAATACACACCCACACACATTATGTAACACACACCCACACACTGCCTTATGGTTTTACACACACATGCACACATAGTCCCTCAAACTAACCCACTAGCTTCTATACACAGATTCTGCACATAACATACTCACAACACACCATTGAATATTCCAACGCACGCATCACCCGTTACACTGCTGCTACATTGCTGCCGCAGCAGCAGTGCTTCACTCACGCACAACCTATATATAACCCACACACACATACTTTGCTACCCAAGAACACACACTACACCCCCTGATCACACACTAATACACACCATACCACCCAACACACTCGAACCTAGATTAAAAGCACTCACATAAACACACAGCTACACAGACGGTAAACACAAACTCTACGCGCACAAAAAAAGACACACACAACCATACACTAAATTTGAACTCTAGCAGAGAAGTGATTACCTTGAACAATCTTTATCAACTTCTTCTGCCTTTCCTCTCTGACTCCTGCTTCCCCGAGTCCCACAGTTTGTTGTCTCTTCTCCTTTGTTTTTGTTTCAATTTTTTTTTTTTTGCTTTTCTCTCAGTTTCTTCTTTCTCTTCTTGTTTTCCTTTACCCGAAATTTCTTTTATCTTCTCCTTTCTTTTAATTTAGCTTCCCATAAAATCAGATTAGTCATTGTACAACGGGTAGGAAGTGTCCTTTTCTTAGAACAAATTTCTTCACAATTTGACACATAAGTTTCAAGTTTCTAAAATTGTAATTAGCCCCCTAAAATTTTCATATTTACAAAATGGCCCCAAAAGTTTCAAAAATTATATTTTTGTCCCAAAACTTTTCTAATCTCTATTAATTAATTAGGTGTCATTAAAACATATACTATCACTCATTTTATTATTATTTTTTCATTACCAAAATATAATTTACATTTACACCCCTAAAGTTTTTTCAAAATTACAGAAGGCCCCAAAACTTTACCAAATTACATTTTGACCCCAAAAATATTTAACATTTCATTCTCCACCACTACCCGAGAATTGCTCAAAATAATCACCCGTTTATTTTTTGAATCATGGATGGTTATTTTAAACAGCTCCCAAAGTTTAGAATATTATAGAAGTGATTGGTCAATCACAAATTCAATAGATATGAAATCGGGCAATTCCCTCTTGCTTTGAAAACTGTTATGCTCTCGGCTTACTAAGGATGAACTCTTAGACTTACTGGAAACACACTTTATTTGACTCATACCCTAAAAAAGACTTTTAAGAAAGGAAATATACTTGAATTTTAATTTCTTTTTATTCATCAGCAGCCGCGTCAGACAAAATAGGCATCCAAAAGGTAAACAAAATCAATGACACATTAACAATCGAAGTGAAAAAATAGTAATCTATAAAATGCTAGGAAAACCATTCAATATTTTGGCTCGACATCGTACTCAGTTCGGCGTCGAAAAAGTCTTTTACCATCAATCTGAGAGCTAACAGGTAATATCTTGTGCTCGGGTGATCTAGCTAACAATATCCTCCTCTTAGTCAAACATAGAGAAGATCTGGTGCCAAAAGAGATGTCTCTTTTATGCTCAGTTGGTTTGCACGATAGAGATTATGTCTTCCTCTTGGGCCTAGTACAAGGGTTTACTTCACCTTTGTCAATCAAATTTTGGATAGCATGACGAAGGGCGAGGCATTTTTTGGTATGATGACCAGCTCTTTGATGATAAGCACAATGAGGTTGGGCATCATAACCTTTGGGTATAACAACCGTTGTAGGAATATGTGGCAACTTGACAATAATATTTCCTTATAGCAACTGTTTAAAGACTTTTATCAATAGGACGTTTAAATGGGGGGACCATCGTCGTGGTTTGGGAATGGGTTCCCGTGACAGTATTTGTTGAGACCTTGTAATTTTGACATTATTTAAACTAGCTGGCTTGGAGAGAGTATTGGTATTTCTCCGACTGACTTGGTATCCTCTCGGCTTAGTTTTTTGGGGTATGGTTCCCTTATAGATAACATCTTCAACTTGTATTAAGGATCCTATTAGTATTTTGAAGTAAAAGTGATAGTGCCTAAAAAGACATTTTAACATGTTTCTCTTTCGGCTGGTAGTTAACATCTGAACAGCTTTATTCCTCCATTGCAATATAAAGTTTGAGACTGACTCCTTAAGCTTCTGTTTGGTAATCTCCGAGTCACTTCAAGTAATATCCAAATCAGTATTGTACTGGTACTATTGGCAAATTCTCTCACCACTTCTTTACATGTTTGCACTGTGATGCCCCAACTTAGGTTACCTCAACCCGACTGGAGTATTACGACAAAACTGCTAATCACATCATTCTGATAATACAACTCATTCTAGCTCACTTGATAATTATAACATATCATACAAAATTAAAAAGTTTACTTTTACAAAAACACACCTAGCATGTTCTCGGCCAGATCTCAGAGTTGACATACTGTTATATATAAGTACAACTTAATTCACAAATGTACAAGTATTCCCTTACCCATCTTCTTACTGCGTCTCACACCTTTTCCTTACCTTTCGAGGGACATGTGCCTTGATCTAAAATATTATGGGTAAAAAAAGCCGTCAGCCTACTGGCTCAATAAGATAATCAAAGACATTCAATGTAACTTTCAACTCAAGAATATTAATATTGCATGCTATTGCAATTCAATCACATTAAGCAGTTCTACATGTGCATGTTGCACATATCAAACGTTCACACTTAGTTAAGCATTGTAAGAGTTTACATTCCCGAATTCAGTCCCATCAATAGACCACCCTTATATCACCATACTCGAGATATAAGCTCATAACCTATACCTCGACCAAAGGCAAAGTAACCGAAAACAAATGAACACTGATACTGCCTCAAATATAACAGTCGAAGACACAATTGTTCGGCTCATACGGTGTACCGCTACTCAAACATAATCAAATCAACCTCCAATCATTTGAAAGGGATAATATAATAATCATTAACAATATATCAATATCCCTTGCAATGAGAGGATGCAACATGCCCATGTGCAAGCAAATAGATCATTTCATTCATGTACTTGTTGTAATCTTCATTTACTTGCACCATAAAAATTAGCTATCGAGTATTTAGACACTTTCAACATGTAACATCATCTTCATAACATCTTTAGTATGTAATATAATCATTTATATTCAGCAAATGAGCTTCAATTATAGAACTTAACAAATATGTTCAAAACCATATTCTAACCATGTCTAGTTTAACATAATTTCATAATTCATATATATCATAATATATTTCACGTCTTTCATAATCTCTCATATATTAAACATGAATAGATTCACTTCTTAACAAGTCTCTAATAAGTATTCAAAAGTTTAACAAAGAATTCATACTAAAATAATTACGCTAACATAACATATATCCATATTCATGTCTTAAAAGCCCATTATAAACCTTTAACTATCTTACCTTAAAGAAGAACCAATTTTTAGATTTGAAACACCTCCAAAGACTCCTCAAATCACATTCAAAAACTGTTTGAAACTCACAGAAAGTTTCCAAATTAACTGCTTAAGGTTCCCTTCAAAAACCTGCCTTAATTCTAGATGTTGTAAGGTTTTTGATTGATTTTCTTATAATTTTCTCTCAAAAACGTGGTAAAAGGATTTAAGTATGTCAATTAGGTCTTTTAACTCAAATTAGAAGCAAGTAGAAGGTGTCAAGTGGAGGTGAAGAAGTGGAGAAGTCAAGCACGACGAGGCTCAATGCACAAGGAGGCAAGATAGAGTTGTGTCACCTGACAAGCACGACAACCCTCGAAGCACGACTTGTCGCAACAGTATGTTGACACGTCACAAGCACGAGATGGCACAATTCTATGCAAAAAGTACAAACAATTCGCAGGCAATCCGCTCAACAACAGATTATTGTTTCCAACTCTTTTAAAAATGTTTTGGTCATTCTAAGTGATCATTTAAAGTTTCTAAACATCAAATACGGTTGCATTAGTGTTCATACATACTCTTTTTATTTCTAGTACTTCATTCACCTTTTTAGACAACTTACTCAATTCAAGGTGTTTAACATTTAAACATACATCAATCAAAATGTGTTATCATGCATAGTTCAGCACAACCATTTTCACATAGAGTGATGCATCTAATCATATGTAAATATATAATCAAAGCATATGAAATGTTGGATTCTCATACCTTTCACTCCTTAAAAGAATTTGGTCCCCAAATTCATAACTTAAACTTACTAAATAGGTGCAGATAATATTTTTGCATATCCTCCTCTTTTTTCCACATGGCTTCTTCCACGAAGCATATCCTTCAAAGTTTTAATAGTTCTCTCAGATTGTTCATCAGTCTGAGGATGAAATGTTGTGCTAAATTTCAAATTTGTACCTAATGCACTTTGCAAACTTTTCCAAAAATGAGATGTAAATTTGAGATCTCTATCAGTTACAAAACTTACTGGTATTCTGTGCAGCCGAACTATTTTTGTACATACACTCGGGCTATTTCATCCATTAAGTACGTCTTACGTATAGGTAGGAAATGAGCAGATTTTGTCAATCTATCCACAATCACCCATATCGAATCATGCGCATCACAAGTCCTTGGCAATCCTATAACAAAATCCATTGTTATATGATCCCACTTCCATTTGGGTACCTGTAACGGTTCCAATCGACCCACCGATCTTTGGTGTTCGGCTTTCACTTGTTGACATATAATACATCTCGAAACAAAACCTATTTCTCTTTTCATGCTATTCCACCAGTACTTACATTTCAAATCCCACTACATCTTTGTTCCACCTGAATGCACTGTCTACTTTGACTTATGGGCCTCTTTCAATATTTCTCCTTTCAATCTTCATTATTAGGCACAATGGATAACTCCTGACTGGTTTCAGTTGTAAATTTGCAAGAATAACTCCTGACTGAGTAACAGATAACTCTCATGAACAAGCTTGCTCAATCAACTTTCACGCTTTCACCATTAAGCTAGCAACTTGTACTTTCCTACTTAGTGCATCTGCAACAACATTGGCTTTACTTGGGTGATACTGAATCCTATAATGATAATCATTGAGTACTTTTATTCACATTCTCTGTCTCATATTCAAATCTTGCTGAGAAAATAGGTATTTCAAACTTTCATGATCAGTAAATATCTTAAACTCAGCACCATACAGATAATACCTCCACTTATGCAATGCAAACATAATCGCTGCTAACTCAAGATCATGTATTGGATAATTCTGTTCATAAGGTTTCAACTTTCTCGAAGCATAAGCCATAACTTTTCCATCTTGCATCAAAACACAGCCTAATCCTTTCTTTGAAGCATCGTTGTACACCACAAAATTCTTAGTTCCACTCGGCAAAGTCAAAATTGGAGCTATAGTTAATCTATTTTTTAACTCTTGAAAACTCGTCACACTTATCGGTCCACTGATATGCCACTTCCTTCCGAGCCAATGTGGACAATGGTGCAGCTATCGTTGAAAAATCTTGTACAAATCGATGATAATACCCCACAAATCCCAAAAAACTTCTAACTTCTGCTACATTTTTTGGCTCTTGTCAATTCAAAACAACTTCTATTTTAGACGCGTCAATAGTTACCTCGCTTCAGACACTATGTGACCTAAGAATGTCACTTGGTTTAACCCAAATTCACATTTATTGAACTCAGCATACAATTTTGTATCCCGTAGTACTTGCAGTATAATCCTCAAATGATGCTATGCTCCTCTCTACTTTTTTAGTAGACCAAAATATCATCAATAAAAAGTACTACAAAATGATCTAAAAACTCCCTAAAAATGTTAATGCATTAAGTTTATGAAGGATGCAGGAGCATTTGTCAACCCAGATGGCATGACAACAAATTCAAAATGTCCATACCTTGTACGGAAAGCCGTGTTTGGAATATCTTCCTCTCCTATCCTCAACTGATGGTATCCAGATCTCAAGACAACTTAGAAAATACCACTGCCCCTTATAACTGATCAAACAAATTATCTATATGTGGTAGTGGATACTTATTTTTTATTGTTACTTTATTTTACTGTCGGTAATCCATACACAACCTCATTGTAACATCTTTCTTATTAACTAATAAAACTGGGATTCCCCATGGTGATACACTAGGTCGTACAAACCCCTTATCCAGAAATTCTTGTAACTGTAACTTCAACTCCCTCGATTCAGCCGGAGCCATCATATAGGGTGCTTTTGAAATTGAGGCTGTTCCCGGTAACAATTCTATCGCAAATTTCATTTCCCGCTCAACCGGTAATGTTGTTACGTCTTTAGGGAATACATGCACAAATTCATTTACTACAGATACATCTTCTATTTTAATTTTTTCTTTCGGCTTATCCCCATATAAGCTAAGTATCCCATACAACCTCTAGAAAGTAACTTCTCTACTCGAATAGCTGAAATAATATTCATAACCCCATCCTTTCTACTTTAGAACTTACATAATTCTCCATCAAATGTAATAAAAGTCACAACCTTATGAAAATAATCTAGTGATACCCGATTAGATGACAACCAATCCATCCCCAATAATATACCAAATCCTCTTATAGCCAAAACAAGCAAGTCAGCATATACTGTATGCTCACCCACAATCATTGCACAAGATTTATATATCAGATTAACTAGAGTACTTTCTCCTAAAATAGTCCTAACTTCCAACACATATGGTAGCAACTCAAGTTCTTGAGGTAACATGAGCACCATATATGATGAAATGAACGCATGTGTAGAACCAAGATCAAATAGTACTCTAGCCAAACATTGAAAGACAGTGGGTGTACCTTCAATAACTCTGCTAGTATCTCAAACCTCATAAGATTCCAACGCATATGCTCATCCTTGCACTCTTGGCTTCTCAGCATTCCCTTACAGATTCCCTTTACCCTGGTTATCTCGAGGCACAGTTTGATTTTCAGAATAAGGGCAATTTCTCCCAATAAGTTGATTTCTAGAATAAGGGAATTTTTCCCAATATGCTTGGGCTTAGCGCACCTAATACACAAACTCATCTTTTTGTGACATTCATTCTCTGTATGTCTAGTCTAATTACAATATATACATTGATATCTTATTCTTGCCTGCTTTGACCATTGCGTGTTTGACATCTCAGTCTGATTTCTCCTTTTATTATTGTCACATATGAATGATGTTACAAAACTGGCTTGACTACTGATATAACCATTCATTTGATTACCTCAACCTCTTCCCTGACCATTTCCATAGAAACTACGATTTTTTCCCTGGAAGCCCTTTGAAAATTTCCCTACCAAGTATTCCCTTGACCCTTCCACCAGGGTTCACATTCCCATTGTTACGGTTTTCCTGTCCACCGTATGATGGTGCTCTAAATGGTTATGTATTAACATTCTTTTGCTCTTCCAAATCATTCTAAATAGCCAATGATGCTCTATCAATAACTTTCATATAAGTTTGTAATTGCAAAGGAATCAGCTTATCCTGAAGATCCTCATTCAAACCTTTAACATACTTTCTTACTTTTCTTTCTTCTGTATCCACCAAATGCGGACAATATCTAGCTAAATCAATAAACTATGATTCATAAATTGATGCCGACATATTTCACTGTTCAAACCTTATAAAATTTACTTCTCTTTTCTCTTGGGTCACCGCTGGAACATACTTATTAGTGAACTTCCTTTTAAGTTTTCCTATGTTGACGGTAGTCCTTCCCACTTCCACTTCATAGATAACAATTTCCACCATCTTTCTGCACTAGCCTCTAACATAAAGGTAGTATCCACAAATCTCTAAGAATTTGGAATCCTAGCAGTGTCAAGATTTTCCTCCGCTCTAGCCAACCATTCCTCGCTTATCGTTGGATCGGGCTTCCCAAAAAATGAGTTTTTATTAGTTTAACAAACTTATCAAGGGTAAGACCCCATCTCCCAACACCTGAGCAGTATTAAACATCTCTCGGGATTGCTCGACTTGTTGAGTACCTCTAGCATTACCTTCATTCATTACTTCTTGCACATTTGCATTTATTGGGGAATTTTCACCTATTTTTCTTATTTTATCTACAACTTTGTGGAGTATCTAACAAGCCTCCAATAATCCACTATTACTCACATGATTTATTATTTTCAGTGGAGTGCTCTTCTACATTTATCTTTGGGTTGTGCCCACCCAAACCTTCAACATTAACCTCAAGATTATTCCTTCTTTGAGTTCCTTCATCAGCCATTTCTCTATTGTTACCTTGATTTTGCGCTCTGCGCTTTCGCTCTATTGTAGGCCTACACACATAATTCTGTATAAGTGCCCCCACATAATAAGCAATATTCAATAATCACTAACCACACAAGGCTTTAAGATCTGGCTCGTTAAGATAATCAAAGACATTTAATATAAATTTTAACTCAAGCATATTGATAATACATGCTATTGCTTATTCAATCATATTAAGCAGTTCTACATGTGCACGTTATACATATCAACATTCATATTTAGTTGAGCATTACAAGAGTTTTCATTCATGATTTCAGTCCTATCAATAGACCGCCCTTATGTCACCACACTCGAGATATAAGTTCAAACTTTTACCCTGGCGAAAGGCAAAGTTATCAAAAACAAATGAACACTGATATTGTCTCGGGTAGCAGTCCGAGATACAAACATTCGGTTTATACGGCGCACCGCTACTCAAATACAATCAAATCAACCCCCAATCATTTAAAAATGGTAACATAATAATCATCAACAATATGTCAACCACCCCTTACAATGAAAGGATGCAACATGCTCATGTGTAAGAAAACATATAATTTCATATATGTAGTTGTTGTAATCTTCATTTACTTGCACCATAAAACTTAGCTATCAAATTTTTAGGCACTTTCATCATGTAACATCATTTTCATAACATCTTGAACACGTAATATAATTATTTATATTCAGCAAATGAGCTTCAATTATAAAACCTAACAAATATGTTCAAAGCAATATTCTAACTATGTCTAGTTTAACATAATTCCATAATTCACATGTATCATAACCTATTTCATGTCCTTCATGATCTTCCATATATTAAACATGAATACATTCACTTTTTAACAAGTCTCTAATAAGTACTCAAAAGTTTGACGAAAAATTCATTCTAAACGAACTACGCTAACATATATATATATATATATATATATATATATATATATATATATATATATATATATATATATATATATATATATATATATATATATATATTCATGTCTTAAAAGCCCATTAGAAACCTTTAACTATCTTACCTTAAAGAAAAACCAATTTTTAGATTTAAAACACCTCCAAAGACTCCTCAAATCACGTTCAAAACACTGTTTGAAGCTCACAGAAAGTTTCCAAATCAATTACTTAAAGTTCCCCTTAAAAAACAAGCCTTAATTCTAGATTTTATAAGGTATTTGGCTGATTTTCTTACAATTTTCTCTTAAAAACATGGTAAGAGGATTTAAGCATGTCAAATAGATATTTTAACTCAAATTAGAAGTAAGTATGAGGTGTCAAGTGGAGGTGAAGAGGTGGAGAAGTCAAGCACAACGCGGCTCTAAGCACGAGGTGGGGAGACACGGTTGTACCATCTAACAAGCATGACAAAGGTCAAGCACGACAAGACTCGAAGAATGATGTGTCACGACAGAATGTTGACACGTTACAAGCACGAGGTGGCACAATTCTGTGCAAAAAGCACAAACATTTCGCAGACAGTGAGGTCAACAATTGATTACTCCCAGCTAGAGTTTTCACCATTTTTTTGGTTTCCAACTCTTCTAAAAATATTTTGGTCATTCCAAGTGATCATTTAAAGTTTCTAAACATCAAATACAGTTGCATTAGTGTTCATACATACTCTTTTCCATTTCTAACACTTCATTCACCTTCTTAAATAATTTACTCAATTCACGGTGTTTAACATTTAAACATACATCCAATTGTGTTATCATGCATAGTTCACCATAATTATTTTCACATAGAGTGATGCATCTAATTATACTTAAATATGTATTCAAAGCATATAAAATGTTGGGTTCTCATATGCACTCTTAAATTGTCGAGGGTGAGTACCCATCGAGCAGCAGCTCCGGTCAGCCTCTGACAAAAAAGCAGAACCAACTGATTCTATACCTCTTCACATGGATCTGTGGATACGTTGTCTCATTGAATTTGTCAATATCTAACGTCTTGAACTTCAAAGAAGGTTTATCCTCCAAGCTTAGGGTAAGGGTACTGAGGTCTATTGGGTCATCGATCTTTGTCATCTTAGCAAACTACAACTCAAGCGTATCCAACTTTTTCTCTTCAATCTGTGGTTCATCTCCAAATTCTCTATTATGCTCCTTGCCATGAGTAATCCTACATTCGAGGCCATTTTGGAATGTTGAGCTGCTAGCACAGTGATGTTAGCTTGAAAATCTTTTTGTAAATCACCAATGATTTGAACGAGATCATTGGGCTAAGAGAATCCCGTGGCCATTGGAATCCATTTGAGTTTCCTGGATGTATTCCAGTAACAGAGCTACGTGCTGATGCCAGAGCATGTTACCTTCTAAGAGAGAAAAGAAAATATTTTGGACTTCATTTTTTTTTCAAAATTACCTCTTTTTTTTTACTTCTTATTTTTTATTTTATTTTATATATAATTATTTATTATTTTTTCATCAAACCGCATCATTCTAAGCTAAAACAATGACTATATAACCAAACAAATCTGAAAAAGATAATCTAGAAAGTGCTGGAAAAACAATTACGACAAAAGTAAAAGTAATCTAAGAAGTTCTTGGACCATATGTTCCGTCTCAAGCTGAATATACGATATACTCCTCCTGGTCAGACATTGAAAGATCTGGCTTGGTGTACTGGTAGAAGTTCTTCTTTCGCATTAGACCCGAATAGGAGGGTTGATAAAGTCATTGTCAATGAAATCTTGCATTGCGTGCTTTAAGGTGATACACCTCTCTGTATGGTGTCGAGATGCTCGGTGATATTCACATCGAGCTTGCATGCCTGGCCCTTTCTGTGTAGCAATGGTTATTAACTTGGCAATTAGATCTCTATTAAGAAACTTCAAATACTTTGGCTATAAGGGCATGCCGTTTGGAGAACTTTTGCCTAGTAACAGTAGGCTCTCATAAGACCATTTCTCGCGATCTAATCGTATCGTTTTCTGCAAACATCCTCGGTTTAGTGATAGGATTCTTTCAACTAGTCTTGTGTATTGGCTTCCTATCCTTGAATATTTTTCCCTTGTTGATGATGTATTCAATTTGATTGAGAGAATTTGTCACCACCATGAACGTGGTATGGATGTATTTTCTCTGTTCAGCGAGGTCCTGTTTGAGTAATTCTAACTCCATAGTTGTCTTTGTCTGTTGAACGACCGAGTGAAACCTTCGTGGAAACCATTATGCATATCTCCGGGGATTCAGACAAGGTTGTGGAACTAAGAGTCTTCTTCAGCCATTGGGATCTGAAAGAATTCTCCCGATTGGTCCCGGTGCCAGTGCGTGGACCCGATGCCAGTGCTCATTACCTCCTAAGAGAAAAAAGAAAATACTTTGAACTTATTTTTTTTTAAAATTTTAATTATTCTTATCGTTATTATAATCTTCTTTTTGTTAGCCTAAGGATTGGTCATATAACTTATTACCTGCTAAGAAAGAAAAGAAAAGTATTGCCGAGATAGGACCACACAATTTGAAGACACCATAAGCACACCACATTATAAAATATTAAACTGACCAATTTATGCCCATACTAATTAACTTGCCGGTTAACCTTGTGGGTTAACCATCCAATCATTTAGTGGGCAATCTTGAGATTTTGGCAGTATGTATAGAAAAGTAGGGTACTAGGTTAAGCTTATAGGCTCGGTTGATCAATGGGGTAATTTTGGATCTTATAAAATTTTGGGGAAGTTTGGGGTGCTGACTAACTATCTAGTTGACCTCGAGAGTTAACCAGCCATTTGGTCAGTGGGTTGGAGGTTTGGGATTCTGGAAAATACTCTGGGAAGGTTAGGCTTCTAATTAACAGTTTAGTAACCTAGTGGGTTAACCGGCCGATTGGTCAGTGGAGTAATTTCTGATTTTATTGAAAAATTCTGTGATGGTCTGGACTCTGACTAATCATCCAGTAACTTGATTAGTTAATCAGCCGAGTGGTTAGTGGGTTTGAGGGTCTAGGATATAAACCAGCCAGTTTAAATTTGTAAGGATTATACTTACTCACTAACCATCTGGTTGCTTGTTTGGAAAACCAGCCGATTAGTTAGAATCTTCCTTTTTTATGAGAATACCAGTTGGCTTATAGAATATCAGCCAATTTCTCTGCCAACATGCCATAGGCCAAACGGGTATTCTCCTAGAAAAGGTTAGAGCACTGAAATGGTCTAGGTGTGTAGTTTTTTATCCTGACGCCGGTATAAGGTCACTCCGTCGGCTTAACTTTGTACGATATATCTCCCACTAGTAACTCAGGTAGTTGATATGGGTGCTCACAAGTACCTATACACGTCATTTATTATACCAAGAAACTAGGAGGCCTTTTGTACTAGGCCTTGGAGTGAAAGTACGATCGAATTCACCCAGTAACTAGGAAGTCCGAAGGTTTCAACTGTTGAGCAGGTGGGTTTGGGACAATTGTGATCAGTGTGAGGCACAAAATAATAACATAATTACCACAGTTATAGCATACTATTTTACATATTATAAGAAAAAACAAAAGACTAGAAAGTAATAATTTTTTAAGTCTAGTCATCTTAGTTTTTTTTTTTATCCCTAACGAAGTCGCACTGCACTGAGTGTCTCAAAAAATTTCTAGACCTGGGAAAGGTCTAAATTAAGGAGTCACCATCTTATTTTATTAAACAAAAATAAGAATAAGAAAAACCTTTAAAAAGATTCTAAAATGTCCAAAGACTATTAATCTATTGAAACAGAGAAATGGATTCAGGGGCTAAGTTATTCGGCGGGAAGGTGCTAGGCACCCACCATATGCTTCGATCTCTACTTCGTTTTTAGTGATTTTTAGCCTTTTAAAACATGGAAACACATAAATATGCAATAAAACATTTAACCTAATCCTAGTATTTTGTTTCAATTTGACAACTGGAGTCAAATGGCCTACATATCTGATTGGACAAACTAGAATCAAAGCCGTCGTAGTTTGGCCTAGCCTTATGGGTGGTGAACTATATTTTGGTCTTAGGCTCGAACTATAAAATAAAATAAAAGACTCGATTAGATAGTTTATATATCAAAAATTCGATTGCAGGGATGGAGACGCTCTAGATTATTACTGCCTTCATCCCACATAATTTGATTAACTTTTTTTGCACAAAGATTAAGGATTTAAGTGATATTGTGTATTTACCATTCTACCCTTTAGAGAGAGGAGGGAAATAAAGTAGGTCAGGAGAGAGAAAATGGGTTTGTGGAGTGTTAATCGTCGAGAGAGAAGTGAATAAAAAAGTGGACTACGAGAGAGAAAATGAGTTGATGGTGATTTTAAATGTGGAGAGAGAAACAAAATAAAAAAGTGTAAAAAGAATATATATATGTAAAAGTACCTACAAAATCTTTCTTGATTTGAAAATGAGCAATTTTTGTGGGACAGTTTGAAAAAGAAAGTTGATAAAATTATGTGCGACGGAGGGAGTATAATCTAAGCCAGTCTAAAAAGCAGTAAATATTGCTCGAGAATGTGGTTGCCCAAAAGAATCAGGAATACTTTGTGACAAATCCACAATGCAAATGATTTAAGACTATAGACAAATGAAGTATGAATTGCTAAAGTTCCCTTAAAGATGATCTACCACTTCTACGAAAGAAAAGTTATAAAAGCTCTAGATAGAAAAAAACTGATCTTTGAAAATATAGCCTAAAGACCCTTTTTACAGAGGTCTAGGGTGCCAGAATGATATATATGACCGTCTAAACCTATGACCTGGAGATAAACGAACCGCCGGTTCGTCAACTAACTTGCCAGTTCATAGAGAACCGGCCGATTTGTCCTTGGACGACTCGACTGGTTTTCAACAAGCTGGCCGCTTTATCCCTTAAATTTTAAAATTTTTTTTCGAACATATAAGTCCTTGGCTTGGTAATTATCTCTAAAAAAAAAAAACAAAACAGATGTATTTCACATAAATCAATGATTAATCACATGCATCAAGGATAAATCACAAGATGATCTTAAGTCATCTTACCAGTTACAATCTCTTAACTGGCCCTGGGTTAAACCTAACTTACCAGACTGGTTTAACCAACTAGACTAGACTCTTATTGGGTTGGACTGGACCACTTATTAGACTTAATTAAATAAATTAGACATTATATTAGTATGCATAATTTCATGATAATAATAAACTTAATTATCAACAAAGACCAATAAAATAAATAAGAAAGATAAAATAAAGCTACAAAAATAGGGTGTTTACAGCCGTCCATCTCCCAAGCCGCGGCAGCTGCATTTTCTCTTCGCCATGGTGCCGTCGTTGGATCTGCTCACCAACCATGTAGACACGCATATGCCCTTTATCCAAGCCCTATCATCCAGCAAGATGAATTGAAAATGTGGTTCCCCCCTTATTTTTCTTGTAGATCTCTTATAATGTTTTTCATTGACCACTATTCAAATTATGTAAAATTAATTTCTTTCATTACTTTTCAGTTTTGACTTAGATCTTTATTGGCTGATATTTGGTAATTGATATGCAAATGGGTTTTGTGATGGATGGATTATTAGATTTTATTTTCAATGGACACATTTGTACATGTAAGCTTATTGTGTGCAATAGAAATGAGGATAGGAATTGTCCGCCAAACAAGATTATCTAAGGATGGTTTGCATGACTCCAAGGAATCGCCCGCCTTGAACTCATCTTTGTTCTTGTTCTTCAATGTCCTTTTGTTGAATTCTATTAGTTACACTAGGACATTACCAATTACTTTGCTTTAGGGTAAAACAGCCAACAGTACAATGTGCATTATATTGAGTACATTTTGTCTTACTGCTACTCTATATAACAGTTAGACAATGCTTAGATAGTTTCTATTTCAAAGGATATTCTTGGAGAAAACATCAACTGCTTTAAATAGTGGTGGTTAGGCGTGATAATTTTTCCACAAAAAAAAAAAGTCATGGACCGTCCATTTTATGATGTAGACGATCCCAGATCAACTGGAAAAAAGAGACTTCTCCTGACGCTGGGTGGGGATTAGCCCTATATATCATATGTATACAAACATATATCTATGTATAAATTTATATGGAGCTAATCCATTACTTGCGCAGGCAACTTAAACTAAGTTGCTAGTGTCATTTGGTCGTCCACCCATTGTGGATAGACGGACTAGATTTGTTTTTTTTAAGTAAACTTCACCGTTCATCACAAAATGTTGCGGATGATGAAATTTTCAATACTGCCACCTATTTGCCTGTGAATGCATCCGAATCATTAAATACCTTCGAGGCATATTTGTCAAAATCACCATCCACAAATAATGTAGCGAACGATGGTTTTTTTCTTTCTAAAAAGTAAGATCTGGTTCTTCCATCCACTCTGGATGGACGGTCAGATCGCACAGGAAACTTATTTAAGTTACCTGCACGGGGAAGGGATCACATCCCAAATTTATATACTCTATATATTTAAATGTATATGTATTCGAGTTTTAAAGGTTCACCCAATTGATTCATGAAAAACTGTCCTAGTTGTGTAAGGCGTTCAACCGATGTGTATTTACACCTATAGACACTATGGCATACTTTAGGCGTACAAGTGATCTTGAAAAGAGCCGTTAGATTTTTGCTTTGCAATTTATTTGTAAGGGTTTAATCCTTCAACTATGTGTTACCACTTGATAAATTATAAGTATATTTGCACCATCTTTTGCTTGAAAATATGCCAATCATTGTTAAAACGGGTACATATATCATGCTTGTAAACCAATACAAGTCCAAGTTTGATATTGAAAATTATGGCAATTCATGACCGTTATGCTGTAGATTATTTAGTCCATATCCCCTTTATTGATTCTCTTAATACACTCTTTTTTTTACTGTGAAAGGTTTTTTATTGATCAAGCTCAACTCAATTTAAATACAACTGTGCATCACTACTTAATTCAAAAGAACAAGGTATTCAAATATATCAACATGGTAAGCCCTCAAGAATCTTCGCACATTTTCCCCCTTCTTGACAAATTTGCTTGTTAACCCTGTGGAAAGGAACTTTAGTACAACTCTTTACTCTCAGCTGCATCATCTCTTTGATCATTTGCATATAGTCCTCCATAGATCTTCGGCAATTTCCAAATACTCTCGTATTTCTTTCATACCAAATTATGTAGACAGTAGCAGCTATGGCCAATTTCTTGATCCTATCCTGAAAACTTTTACCCTTAACCTTTGGGAGGCCATCTGTAACAATTACTTCCAAGACTGCCAATTTATGTTGATACTTAACCTCAGTAATACCTCAGTCCACAGAGAAGGTATAAAAGGACAGCTCCAAAATAGATGCTCTTCGGTTTCCTTATGAACTTTTTGCATAAAGAGCATGTGTTATCTACCAGATATTTCCTGCCCTTTAGCTTAACCTTGCTTCATAGACCTCCTTTACATAATATCCACATTATGACAGCACATCTGGGAATATTGCCATTAAACCACACAAATTTCCACCAATAAACAATCTCTTTCTTAGTTCTGAGAGCATTCCATGTTGACTTGATGGAGAACTTTCATTATTTTTCACTATCCATACCATTATGTTATATTGGTCATACTGAGGCATAGCATTATTATACGTATCCTCATGCCATGCTCTTAAGGCCAGTGATTTGGTTGGGGGAAGCTACTACTGTACATTCACAATGGTAGCATCCAGTTTGCTGTGCAATGCAATGCCAGAATCATAACTGATGCGATGTGCATATTCACATATAAGGGAACCATTATACATCCAATTGTCCAGCCACAACCAAGTACCTTGCCCATTCCCAATTTTGTACCTGAGATACTGCTGCATTTTGACTCTTAGCTTCAGTATTTTGCACCAAGTCCAAGACATTGTCACAAGAGGCTTGAAAGTCCAGATATATTTATCCTTGATTGGGTAGGTGTGACACCATTTCACCCACAAAGAATCCTTTTCGTGAGCAAGATTCCGTAAGTGTTTGCATATGGCAGCCGTGTTCTGTTCCTCAATTTTTTTGATGCCCAAGCCTCCCTCTTGCTTATTTACACAGACATCAGTCCAAGGAACCTTTGCTTCATTACATTTAATCTCTTTACCATGTCATATGAATTCTCTGGTCATGGCTTCCAGCTTCGTAGTGTTTTCTTTTAGTAGAAGAAAAATAGAACACCAATAAGCTTGCATGCTCATTGGCATTGGGATGGCCAACTAAATTCTACTAGCATAAGATAAGAACTTAGTAGTCAAGTTATTGATCTTCTTGGACAATTTCTCAATTAAGACTTGACAATCCTTCACTTCAAGTTTAGTGGATATGAGAAGCACCCCAAGATATGTCACAGGAAAATGGCCTAAAGGGATGTTAATGATATGCACCAGACTATTAGTGAGCCCATTAGTAACCCCAGCAAAAAGATAGCACTCTTTTGCAAATTGGGATATAGGCCAGACAAGGTACCAAATTCATCTAAAACATGCTTTACTCTTGTAAGAGAATTTTGATCTGCAGGTGCTAAGATCATCTACAAAACTTAAATGATTGATTTGTAAATCCACACATTTTTGGTGAAATGTGAAATCAGGATAAGCAACAGCTTCATCAAGAAAGCTGAGAAAGCTCGAGAAAGCTTCCATTACCAATAAGGTCTCCAGCCTCAGGGTTTTGGCATTAGCAAGTAACTCTTCATAGAACCATTCAGGTTAACAGAGAATTTTTCCATAGTCACACACCTCATAATCCAACCAATATATTCAGCAGGGAAATGAAAAGCCTCCATAGCAAATTTCAAAAGACATCCTATCCCACAGAAGTATAAGCCTTTTAAATGTCTACCTTGACAACAAATCTTGGAGATCCCCATCCTTATGATAATTCTTCACCAACTTTTGCATTAGCAATATATTATCTGCTATATACATGTTGGCAACAAAGGCAGATTGCTTTGGACTTATGATCTTAGGCAGCACCTCCTTAAATCTTGCACAAAGGATCTTAGTTATAACTTTGAAATCACATTACAACAAGCTATAGGCCTGAAGTCTTTCATTGTACTAGGGCAGGGTTCTTTTTTATATGAAAGTCAATCCAGTGTTGTTTAAAAGATGAATCCCTTTGTCCTGTACTCCTGCTGGAAAAATCCTAAAACATTTTAAGGAACATCACTGCCCATAGGATGCCAATTCTGTTGGTAGAACTCAGCAGTGTACCCATCAGGGCCAGGAGCCTTATTAGATTTAATAGAAAATATAGCCTTTTTTCACATCCTCCTCAGTTATTGTAGCACTAAGTTTTACGCGATCATCATCAGTAATGTGCTTCTTTATGGGTTGGCCCAGTCGAGCTCACAGGTTCTCCAAGGAACTTAACAAAGTGGTTCACAGCAACTTGGTGAACGAGTTCTTCCCCAATAACTAGTTACCTTCCACAGTTGATATGAACAAATTTCACTATGTGCTCTATGTGCTTGAACCTTTTTATGAAAGTTCACGCACAGTGTTATTATCCCCAAGATGGAAAGCTTTCACTCTAGATTTTTGGTAATAAAAGGCTACCTCAGCTTTAGAAAGTTGCATATACTGCTCGTAAAGTTTCTTTTCCTTAGGCACCGAACTAAAATCAACCTGATGAAGAATTTTATTCTGAATAATCTTGAGCTCTTCATATATTCCAGCAGTCTTCTGTGGGATATTGTTGTAGTAAGCTTTGTTGAGGCTTTTGAACTGAGGCTTCAATCTCCTTAATTTAGCAACCAATTGATGGCAGTAAACCCTTCATATGCTTATTCCAAACTTTATCCAAGATATCCTTGAAGGTTGCATGCATTACCCAAAAGTTATAAAGTTTTGAATGGCCTTTTACTATTAGGTCTATCTTGAAATATTTACACCAGTAACATGGAGTGCTTTGAAATTCCAGGGGTCTAAGGCTCTGGCTTGGGAGTTAGATAAGATATCATCCAGCCTTCATTTTGTAGCACTCTATCCAATCTACACATTATGAAATCATCCTCCCTCTTATTGCACCATGTATAAAACAGCCCAGTAGTAGCCATGCCTTCAAGATGCAGCCTACATCTACATTGATTAAATTCATCAACGTCCTCCTACTTATGTCAATTCTTCCATTCTTTTCCTTGGAGTTTTTAACCACATCGAAATCACCCATGATCATCCAAAGATTATTGCCAATAATGCTTTTATGATGATACAACTGCTGCTATAACCTCTATCTTTTCACCTTTTGTTATTCCCATGAACACAAGTCAGAAAGAAATGATCATCTTTCCTAATAAATTTTACTTTGCAAGTAATCAACTGAGTCTCCATCTCCATTTCTTGAAATAGAACTTTTGTTGTATCCCAGCCAATACATAATGTCGAGACCCCCTTATTGTTTGTAATATGAATAAAATTCCGATCTCTTTTTCATTTTTTGGTAATAGTGGAAACATTTTTTTATTTTCGCTCTAGTTTCAACCAATCCAGTGAGAGAAATATTCTGATTTTCACGGCCTTTTTCACCTCATACTGTTTACCAGGGTCATTTAGGCCCCTCACATTCTAGCTAGCAATCAGTTTTTAAGTTTATTGCCACTCCCTGTCCTTGCTGGAGATTCACTGTTGCCTTAACTAGCCTGGTAACTCATACCTTTATGAGTTCTACCCTTTTGTACTTCAGAAAGGTCCTCCCCTATAATATCCAAGCCCTAAAATTTGTTATGTACGCGTGCTAGAGGATTGGACTTGTTCGCTAACATGATGCAGAACCTGTTGAAGAACATACCTTCTTTACTACGTGTTTGAAGATCAGTGTCATGCTTTTTCCATTTCCAGACTTGGTGTTGCCTAGGTTTATAATGGCATCTGTTCACAAGGTGCCCAAAGGTCTAGCAAAATTCACATTTTATTGGTAACCATTCATATGTCACAAGCTACATATACACAGTATTATCCGGGTCCATTATATGAATGTCATGCGGCAAATCATACGCAGCTTAAACCTGAACACACACACATGAGCACAGATCAGCCTTGCCTTAGAAGCAGTCACACTATCTGTAAATAAAGGCACTCCATTTAAACGCACTACTCTGCTCAGCATCTGGGTGTTTGAGAGGAAAATTTGGCAATTGAATCCATACCGGGACCTTCTTTAAGCCTTCTTTTTCCGGCGAGACAATGGGAGACCAAGGCATGATAATAAGGGTTTTTGTTATCCAAGGACCATGGTTCTTTTCTGTTAATAAATTGGGTCAATGGACCCATTATCCGCCCACTAACAGATAATGTGTATTTGTTAGTCTGGATAATTACAGTTAATTAGAGGATATTTATCTCCTAAGTGTTTGAGGTAAATACATCTTTATCTCCTAAGAGTTGGAGGTAAAACCAGTCTCTAATTGTATCTCTATATAAAGGCTAGAGATATCCCAATATAAAAAAAGGAAGTCATAGCAATAATCCCTCTCTCTATAGCACTCTCTCTAGAGCAATCACCAAGCTCTAGGATTTGGTTCGTGGACGAAGAACTCGACTCTAGTAGCCGTTTTCGTACCTGCGAAAAAGATCAAGCGCGTTGGAGGCTCGTAACAACAAGGATCCTACGTCGGAATTTTCGAAGACTTCGTACGGTATGTTTTCGAACCCATTACGTGTTACGTGGTAGCACGATAATTGTTGTAATCGTTTCAACATTGGTATCAGAGCATGATTACTTGTTGATTCGCCTTTAACATGCTAGATTAAATAATGTGCATGTTACGATTTTTTCCGGATACATGAATGAGACCCATTATTAAAATTCGAAATTTATTGAGCATGTTTTTCTGAAAAATAATTAGATGTTTTTGTTCTCCTATGGTTGAGGATGAACTCCATAAAATTTCGTGATTTTTGGATGCATGATTTGTGAGAAATCACGATTTTATTTTTTAAGAAAACTGTGATTTTTTCGAGTTTTGGGACTCAAATTTGGAGCATGATATTCTGTTTTTATCATGATCGGTTAGTACATAATTAATCTATGTTGTATAAGCTTTCCAACGATATATCGTACGCATTATTTGGCTTAAAAACGAGAGAGATATGGCATCCCGAAGTTGGCATCGCGGCATGGTGGCGGCTGAAAAAATTAGGGTTTTCCTAGGAAGAGGATGAACAGTGTTACACGCGCGCCACGCGCTCACGCCGAGCCGCCGACGCGCGCCACGCGCTCAAGCCGAGCCGCAGTAGCGCACCACGCGTCAAGCCGCGCTGTCACGCGCCGCCACGCGCCCACGCGCGCAGCCAAGGCTGCTGTAACGCGCCACGCGCCCACGCGCGCGTGCTACTCACGCGCCTGCCAGAACACAGATGCTGCCCCACACGCATGGCGGCGCGTGGAGGCGCGTGAAGGCTGTTTCCGGCCATTTTTGGACCCACCTCGGCGCGTGAAGCCTTGTATTCGCTTCTGTAAGTTTGTTGTGGTATTAAATTTACTTTTGTACCCTCTGTGTGTGTTCTGTTTAATTTTTAAACGACTTTTTCTATGGAAAATTAACTTTAAAATTTTGTTTTATACACACAGAATTTTTATTTAATTTCAGAGGGCATATTAAGGATAAATTTACTGTTTGCCAATTTTTTAGGATTTATCTCTCAGTTTTTGGTCATTTGTGAGTATTTTTGTGGTACTTTTGTGGTTCCCAAAAATACGAATAATGCGTAAATATTATTTTTTGCACTTCGTGAGTAGCAATAAATATTTTTGGAGAGTTATATGACATAGATAAATTATGTCTAATTTGTTACATGCTTGCCTTGATTTGTGTTATGGTTTAAATATACTTTTGAGGTATATTTGTTGGGTTTTTGGTAAATCCACACTTTTAAACCATTTATATTTTCAAGGCCCTTGTCGCCCGTTTTCCTTGGGAGGAGAATGTGGCCTATTCATCCATTTTATTACCCTGTAACTTCTTATTTGAGTATGCTAGTTTTAGGTTAAATGGATGGATATTAGATTGGCATTCTAAAGAAACTTATGTTTAATGTGTTTACTCTTGCTTTAAGAAAATTCTTTTGAGAATAATGTGCTGTGCGGCATCTCCATTTGTTTTATTGGAGTAGTTTGTAGTAGGATTCTCAAAGATGTTGTATTCTGCTATTTCCCTGTATATTTCGAGAAAGCCTTGTACGGGGATGTAATTTCGCACGCACATTATTCAAACCAGAATTTTCTTAGCATAAGTTATTAGAATGCCAATAGGGCTCAATGGAGTCCTTGCAAATTTAATTGCATGGTGCAATTTTATATTGTTCTAAATTATCATGTGGATGATTTATTATATTGTGGCTTATATGATGATGAAATTTATTGCGAAAAATTACTTGAAAAATATTTTTCCCAACTCACATACATGGGAGATGATTACGAGCTTAGCAGATTTTCGATTTCATGATGTGAGGAAGGATTATGTTTTTCATTTGAATTTTTTGAAATAAAAAATAAGGATGTATAATTAATGTCTTTTCCTTGCGCAATCTAATGTAGTGAAAATAATGGCCACCAAAAATGTCATAGCTGATCTCGTTAAGGGTGAGAAACTTAACGGAGATAATTATGACGTTTGGCACAAAAAGATGAAATTCATGCTGAACGAACAAGAGCTCGAGGAGCACTTGACCAAGGAGATGGTCGCGCCAACTGAGGCGCAACCCCTAAGAGACCACACTGCCTACCAGAAATGGAATCAGAAAGATCGTAGTGCGCGCTACACCTTGTTGAGCAGCTTGCAAAATGATCTAATTGGGCAGTATGATGAACTTCCAACTTGCAAAGCTTTATGGGATCAGCTCAAGTTTTCTTTTGGTGGAACCTCAACTACGCGGCTTCGTAGCCTTGTGATTAAGTTTGAGGAGTACACAAAAGACCCTAAACATACCATGAGTGAACATCTAAGGATGATGTCCAATATGATTGGTAAGCTAAGGGATGCTGGCCATGCGCTCACAGATGAGCAGCAAGTCAGAGCTGTCATAAGGTCCATTCCTGCCTCGTGGGCCAATATGAAACAGATATTGACCCACAGTGAAAATATCAAGAACTTTTCTGATGTTTCACAGCATGTCATCCTTGAGGACGAGACTCGAGATACTGACAAGACCCTTGCTTATGTCGCCCAAGGGGGATCGCGCAATGCAAATGGCAAGCGCGAAAGACAAAGTAAGAAAGGTAAGAAAGGCGAGGCTAGCACTTCTGCGCCAAAGGAAGGAAAAATGAAGAAACGCAAGAGAGGAAAACGTGGTGGGAAAAAGGATCTGTCTAAAGTTAAATGCTTCAACTGTCAACAGAAAGGACACTTCGCTCGTGATTGCACTGAGCCGAAGAAGGTACTTTCAGAATCTCTCTCTCAGTTATATGTTTCCTCACATGTGATGGTTGCTCATTCCCAACCTGTGTGGTTTGTGGATACAGGTGCAACAAAACATGTAGCACGTGATCGAGAGGGGTTCGTAGATTATCACCGGATTCCAGGGGTAGCAAACATATCTTCATGGGAAACAATAGCTCCGAAGAGGTGCTAGGGGTTGGTTCTTACCAGCTCAAGTTGCGCACTGGGCGCACATTGATTCTTGAGGATGTGCGATATGCACCCACTGTTCGGCTTAATCTACTTTCAGTTACTGCTTTATTAGACAGTGGTTTTTCCTTTATTTTTAGGGGTAATAAGTTGGACATTTTTTTGGATGATGTTTTGTTCGGACATGGTTTTCGCATGGATAGTCTTTTTCAATTGGATTTAATTGATTCTCAGTCTTCTTATTCTTATGTGGTGAATGATAATATTGTGAATGATTCTACCACCTGGCATGCAAGACTGGGCCACATAGGCCAAGATAGAATGACTCGTTTGGCTAGAGAAGGCCTTTTAGGCCCACTCGCAAAAGTCAATCTACAAACTTGTGAGGCTTGTTTGGCCGGTAAAGCATGCAGGAAGCCTTTTGGAAAGGCTGTGAGAGCAACTCAACCACTTGAGCTAGTTCACTCTGATATATGCGGACCTATGAGTGTAAAGGCACGCCATGGCGCCTCTTATTTCCTTACACTGATAGACGATTATACGCGATATGGTTATGTGTATCTGATATCTCACCGCTACGAAGCTTTGGACTGTTTCAAACGCTTTGTAGCTGAGGTTGAGAATCAGAAAGAGAAGAATTTAAAAACTCTTCGCACTGACCGAGGACGCGAATATTTGTCAGATCACTTCAAGAAGTTTTGTGAGGAAAAGGGGATACGCAGGCAACTTACTATTCCTAATACTCCACAACAAAATGGTGTTGCGGAAAGAAGGAATAGAACATTGTTAGACATGGTTAGGTCTATGATGGCGCAAGCAAACCTTCCTATATTTTTTGGGGAGATGCCCTTTTGACTGCAGCCTATATACTTAATCGTGTGCCTTCACAGTCAGTCAAATCCACCCCTTATGAGCTTTGGAATGACCAAAAGCCAAATTTGGATAACTTGCGCCCATGGGGCTCAGCAGGTTATGTTCACAGTACTTTTCATAAGTATGGGAAACTAGGGCCTAGAGCAAAGAAGAGTATCTTTCTAAGGTATTCTGAAAACTCTAAAGGTTATGTAATGTATGGTGAACATCCAAATGGTGGAAGGACTGAAATAGAGTCTCGTGATGTCGATTTCATAGAGAGTGATTTTCCTAGCATTGGAGATGCGAGTAAGAATCTTGACCTCTATGAGTTAGAGGAGGTTGAACCCACTTTACCATCTTCAAGCGAAGGTGGGGAATTAGTTCCTCATCCGGTTGTCGCTGAAGATAGTGTAAGTAACCTTCAACCTAGTGGGAGTATCCCAGACAGTGGGAGCACACCACAAGGACCATTAGGTCAACAAGATTCTCAACTGCGTAGAGGTGCACGAGGAAGAGTTCCACGTCGTCATTTTGAGATTGACGGAGAAATTCTTATGTGCACTCCAAATGATGAAGACGAGCCTACTTCTGTGGAAGAAGCCTTATCTTCATCTGCTAGAAATGAGTGGATGGCTGCAATGAAGGATGAGTTAAGCTCAATGGAAAAGAATCGAGTCTGGGAGTTGATTGACCTTCCGCCAGGGCGCAAGACTATTGGAAACAAGTGGGTTTTTAAAGTCAAACGCAAGGTAGATGGGTTAATCGACAAGTATAAGGCACGTCTTGTGGCGAAAGGCTATACCCAACTGCGGGGTGTGGACTATGAAGATACTTTCTCCCCAGTGGTGAGATTTGCTTCAATTCGTCTGATCCTAGCTATTGTCGCCCAGCAGGATTTAGAACTTTTTCATATGGATGTTAAGACTGCGTTTCTCAATGGAGAACTAGACGAAGAGATTTATATGGCTCAACCCGAGGGTTTTGAAGTCAAAGGACATGAGCGCAAAGTTTGCCGTCTCAAACGTTCTATATATGGTCTCAAACAATCGTCTAGGCAGTGGTACTTTAGGTTTCATCATGCCATTACCTCTATAGGTTTTGAAATGATTGAACAAGACCATTGCGTTTACGTAAAACGATCCAAGAAAAATATTCTAATCCTTTCTTTGTATGTGGATGACATTCTTTTAGCTGGGAATGACATGAGTTCCATTGTCGCCACTAAGCAGTGGTTGTCCTCAACTTTTGGGATGAAGGACATGGGAGAAGCTAATTATATGCTCGGAGTTAAAATCATACGTGATCGTCCAAAGAGACTTCTCGGTTTGTCTCAAGAGACATATATCAAGAAGGTCATTGAACGATTCCGTATGCATAACTCAAAACCCATAGACACTCTAATGGACAAGGCGTGTACTTTAACAACAGACCAATGCCCAAAGAATGATGAGGAAAAGAATCGGATGTCCAAAGTGCCTTACGCGGCTGCAGTTGGGAGTTTGATGTACGCTATGTTGTGTACGCGTCCAGACATCTGCTTTGCCGTTGGAATGGTGAGTCGTTATCAGAGTAATCCTGGACCCGCTCATTGGAATGCGGTGAAGAGGATCCTTCGATACTTGCGTGGAACCGCTGATCTCGTCCTGTGTTATCATGGTGGAGACTTGAGACTGAGAGTATACAGCGATGCTGATTGGGGCGCTGATAGAGATGAGCGCATATCCACTTCGGGTGGAGCTATCTCTTGGCACAGCAAGAAAAAGTCTTGCATCGCCCTATCCACGATAGAGTCGGAGTATGTTGCTTGTTCAGCAGCAGTCCAGGAAACTGTTTGGTTGAGGTCATTCTTACAGGCTCTAGGGGTTACAGCTCATGCAGATGAGTCTGTCACTGTTCACTGTGTCAATACAGCTACCCTAGATTTTGTAACGGACCCCAAATATCAAACACATAGGCCTTCGTTATCACTTCATTAGAACTTTAGTTGCGCAAGGAGAGGTGTCCATGAAACATATACCTACTGGCAGAATGGTGGCTGATCCTTTGACCAAGCCCATTGCTAGAGATGTTTTCCTTTCTCACATTAGGAGTATGGGACTCCGTAGGTTTTGACATGTTTATGGCATCTTATGTGCTTGACATTTATTATATTAAATTTTCGTTCCTTGATTTGAGTTTATTATGGAATGAATGAATAATCTTTGTGATTACATATACATCCTTGTTGAGAGTGTCACCAGGCTCGAATTGACCCACTCACACGGGTAATTCACCTTGGCGCTAAGATAGCGAGCAAGATGAGACATAATTGTCTTAAGCGCCAAGTGGGCGAATAAGATGATACAGCTTATAAAGCAAACATGTCGCCTTAGTTGGAGCTAAGATGAGACCTAATAAATAAAGGTCGATCATAGAGTATCTCCACAACTCTATGTAGCCTGTTTACAGCCGAATGTGAGATTTCAGGTAGGCACTATGAGAGTGACTGGGCTGAAAAACTCAGGTTAGGCGCTTGTACAGCGACTAGACTTAGATTCGTATGGCGTATTTATTATACATTTATGTGACACGCCCTTGAGGGTTACGCCATAGCATGCAAATCATACTGCATGTGCTAAATGCAGACCGACAGTGGGAGTGACGAATGAATCCCTGCTTCGTCATTGTGTGAGCCACTTGGATCAAAATTTTTGATCATATATAGTACCCTTTTCACCTTAGACTATGTCATGAAGAGGATACTCAATGTCGCTACTTTAGCATGTACCCTTGGATCATGGATGATGCGGTCTCGCGGGGCATGTCTAGGAAAGCGGTTGGGTCTAATTGGAATGACATGAGGGCTTTGGGAAGAAAGTTCAATATTACATCATGTTGTGTGATTCATAGCCCGGGCGACTTTGTCGATTTTCGTTTCGATATGAGTCATGAATACATAACATATGAGAGGTTTAACACTGCTCATTATGAGGGATTTGAGAGTGTTTAATCTGGTGTAATTGAACTATCTGGGGTACATACGAGATTTATTGGAGTGATGTATTGTGTTAGTTTGGTGATAACTTAATACAATACTCCTCAACTGGACATCCTTTCTCGTAGGTCGCACGTTCCATTTCCTGTATGAGGAGATGAGTGGACGAGAGATAAAGAGGGACTACGATTTATTTGCCCTGTGTGTGGGCGAGTGGGAGCTGTTAATAAATTGGGTCAATGGACCCATTATCCGCCCACTAACAGATAATGTGTATTTGTTAGTCTGGATAATTACAGTTAATTAGAGGATATTTATCTCCTAAGTGTTTGAGGTAAATACATCTTTATCTCCTAAGAGTTGGAGGTAAAGCCAGTCTCTAATTGTATCTCTATATAAAGGCTAGAGATATCCCAATAAAAAAAGGAAGTCATAGCAATAATCCCTCTCTCTATAGCACTCTCTCTAGAGCAATCACCAAGCTCTAGGATTTGGTTCGTGGACGAAGAACTCGACTCTAGTAGCCGTTTTCGTACCTGCGAAAAAGATCAAGCGCGTTGGAGGCTCGTAACAACAAGGATCCTACGTCGGAATTTTCGAAGACTTCGTACGGTATGTTTTCGAACTCATTACGTGTTACGTGGTAGCACGATAATTGTTGTAATCGTTTCAACATTTTCCAATATCTGTGTTTGATCCCAAGGCATTATCCACTTTGACAATATACACACCCAGATTTCAGCCTGCTCACAACAATATTGCCAAACTATCACCACTTCCTCTCAAAAAATTTATACATCACATGAAAAGCAGGTTGAGCTCCAACAGCATATGCAACAACTGCATTTTGCCATCTTTTCAACTCTCGATTAATGTCTCCCATTGTCTATTTAACTCCTTTAAGGCCATTAACCTCCTAAGAGCAACATATTCAAGTTTACTCTCCAGGGGAAAATCCCCATTTGGTGTAATAGTAGCTGTATAGGTTTTTGGTTGTTCCTTATTTTGGACATTAGCAGTGTTGGTGCCTCAATTTGAGTGTTGTGGATTCCTTGAGGGCAAGGCAACAAATTCCTCTTCATTGAGTGGAGTTCACCATTAATTGGAATTGTATATGCAATTTTGTTTTCAACTGCCCTTCAAGTTCGTGAGAGTCACTGACCCCCAAATTGATTGCTTGTGTCTCACTTTCCGATACTATCTTAGGTCGAGTATCCCTCATTAATTGTTCCTTATCCTTCATAATTGCCTCAATACTTGCTTTCAATTCACTATTTTCTTGTCTTAATTCCTTAACTTGTTGACTTAAATATGCGATCAATACTCGAATCTCCCTATCTTCATCTGAGTCAAAGCTCGTTACCATAATCTTGCTCGGTTGGATATCTGCCACATCACAGAATTTAATACGATCTCAGCGCCACCAAAATGGAAGTTGTCGACACATCCTTCAACCACTACATTAGAAGTCAACGGCGAATCGTTGAATCCTGTACCTTTCACCCCATGAGTGTTTATCCATTGCTTACCAATGAAGTCCTTACCGTAGGGGTCCTTAGGAGGTCCCCGTAACCGACTCGATCTTCGCTGAGAAGCCATGTGTAATCCAAGAGGTTTTTTTAAGACTTCATGAATTGAGTTCTGATATAAAGATATATGATGTATGCTCTTAAAACACTTTATTAGACCATGAATTATATATATGCTAGCTAAAATTTCTTGGATATCATTTCTCTTCGTGATCCACATTCCCTTTTGAATTTGTTGCCAGGAATATTAGTTCACTATTAAGCAAACACGTTAAAACACATTAATATTAACTTCAATTTTTTTCATTCCAATTGAGTGAATGGGACCAAAAAAATGGGGGGACTAGACTTAAATTTATATTGATTTGTTGGCCCTGTTGTGTTTTATTTGTATTTTATGGCATGTACAATGTGATATAACTACGGTATTTGCTTTTTTCTATTTCTATACCTCACACACGCGCGCACGAGGTCACACTCACGTTTCATCCCGACCCACCCATTCGAGAGTGACATTAAAGCCAATGGTCCTTCTCGTCATAAGATGATCTTTCGATTGAGCTCTCAAGTCTACTGCCTCATGCTAAAGGGACTTTCTGGTCTTATTGGTATATTAAATGACCTATACATGTACTGATGATTGCCTATTATTAACTGTCAGAGTTACGAGCGGGAGGTATATGGTACAGTCGAGCTGATTGAGTGACCTTTTTACACCAGCATGAAGAGAAACCACACACTCAGACCATTCAGTGTTTTGTCCCATATCCTAAATGCCAAACTGGTAATTTTGCAAAAAAGGGAGACTCTGACTAACCGGCTAGTTAACCGTGCTCCCAATCGGACGGTTAGTCTGTAAGTGCATTACTTAAAAAAAAACTGGCTGGTTTATACCTTCATTAATTCCACTAACCAACCGGCCGGATTATCCATCAGGATGACCAAACGATTAGTCAGAACCTTATCCTTTAGAAAAATTCCCAGAAAATCTCCAAAAACAAACCCCAACCTTACTGACCAACTGACCGGTTTATCCATTAGGATGACCAGAAGGTTAGTTAGAACCTTATCCTTCAGAAAAATTCTTAGAAAATCCTCAGACGCAAACTCTGATCCCACTGACCAACCGGCTGGTTTACCTATCAGGATAACCTGACTGTTAGTCAAAACCTTATCTTATAGAAAAAGTTCCCAAAAAAATAACCCTAACTACACTCCGACTAGTTTTCCTATAACATTATCGAACGGTTAGCCTTTTTCACCATTCAACTTTCAAAAATCTAGAAAACACCCCAAAATATAAGAAAAATTCCCCCCACACCCATTAGGGTATGAGCCAGCCATCTCAATTTCTGCGGCATGTATATTTAAATTTTTGATAAATTCCTCTATACAGTTAATTATAAGCGTGATTGGTATTGAGACTCATCTGGAAAGCTCTCACTAACTTAAATGGCTGAGGAATTCCCACAGATCTTCGATTTGGCCCATATTATCAATGAAATCTAGAAGGACTTTTAGAATGGTTTCATAGCTCTAACAGAGCAACAATCTTGAACAGCCAAGGAATAAAAAAAACCTCAAGAGGAGAGGTAGGAAAAAATCTAAGGAGGAAGTGAAAGGAGAAAATAAGGAATTTAAGAAGAAAGGTCTGAAATTTGATTGGTAGTATGAGTTCGAGGATGAGGAAGTAAAATCTCCTGCAGTGCCAAAATAGAAAGAAAAACTGGCAGCACTTGAGTCCCAAATTGCCAGGATGAACAGAGCCAATGACCCTCTAGACCTCAATGCCTTGACCACGAACCTCGACGATAAATTGTCACCCAAGTTTCAATACGCCAGAAATGTATTAGTTCGATGGGACCAAAGATCCCAAAATCCATGTTAAGATATACATGCAAGTATTAGCCCCATATGGAGTGAATCAGAATCAGTTGATATAGTTGTTCCACTGTAGGCTCACAGGGAGCAGCCTCTCGTTGATTCCTCACTTTGGATGAAGCCCGAGTTCAGACTTGGGAAGATGTTGTGAAGAGTTTGTAAAGTAGTATCAGTACAATACCGACCTAGATATTACCCGGAGAGATTTGGAAACCTCGAAGCAAGAGTAAAGAAAGTCGGTGTTAGCCTTAATTGTGAGGTGGGGAAATAAAACAGCTCAGATGGTGAACCGTCCAACAGAACAAGAGTAAGTGAATATCATTAAGAAAAATCGGTTCTCAGTCTACCATGACTATGTCTTTGGCCATTACCATACTTCGTTCAAAGCTCTTATGGGATCCGTCATACATATGAAAGATGCCATTAACAAGGGAACCATCTCACGTGAGTCAAAGCCAGTAATATATTGAGTCAGTCTGTGAAGTTTAGGTGCATAACCGAAGCCAGTCATAGTAAAAAATGTCAACAATATGCAAGCACCTCATAGTAACACGAGAGGCCACTGCAAAACCCAAGAAGAAGTTCACATCGCTACCTAAAGTCTTTGAACAATTGTTAAGAAGGGGTATGATGTATAAGTTGATGCCTACTTTTACGCTAGCAGTAATACCAGAAGGATACATTGTGCAACCATTTTGCGCCTATCATCATATTTGCCCAAATTAGGACTAAAGCCACAACGACTCACTCTATATCATCACCATGGTAGTGCTTGACAAGAAGGTTTTCCTTATCCTCATTGACAACGGTTCTGCCTTGAATGTTAATCCATACGTATTGTTCAAGCCCTTGGCATTCAACCCTCGGAGTTTATACCTTCCAACCAAGCTGTTCGAGCTTACAATAATACCCGAAGAAAAGTGATTGGCACAATCAAGCTCCATATGACTGTGAGAACTGCTAGCTTTGATGTTGAATTTCAAGTGTTAGATATACCCGTGACATTTAACCTCTTACTATGAAGGCCAGGGATACACTCTGCGGGTGCGATCCTCTTTATATTGCACCAAAAATTCAAATTTGTTTTAGGTGAAAAGGCCGTCTTCACCACAATGAGAGATTCAGAGTTGCATCAGATCAAATAGGTAGAGGGAAAAAAGGATAGTGTTTAGGTGCCGCAACTCGTTAGATGTTTGGCTCAGTAGATTTAGAATGGATAGCCTGGTACAGTGTATCAAATATGAGGAGGTTTGTCAAGGTGAAAACTTCCTCATCTTTGCCCTTTGCAGCAGTATGACCGTGTTCCCTATGTTTAGGAAGTTTTATTACTTCCCCGGAAAAGGCTTATGCAAGAATTGTCAAGGAATTCTAGTTTTTCTAGATGTTGAAAACAAGAAAAACCAATTCAGCTTAGTATAAAAAGCCGACAAAAAAGAGAAAAAACAAGCCATCTAGAAACTTGCCCAGGCCAAGAAAGTCGAAGAAGGCGAGCATCACATGAACGTGGCCAACGTCCCTTCCATAAACGGATGCTTTGTCAAGGAAAGAGAGAGTGGATGCTTCTGTGGATTTTTGGCGCTAGTTATAATATTGAGACTGGGAAGTGAGGATAAGAGATATTCTATGACCGTAAGTGGGTAGAAGATCAGGAATTGTAAGTACAGACCGAGCCGGGTACCGAAGAAGTCTTAGATTTGATGGATTTAATGGAACCAAAAGCAATGAGAGCATGCTTCACTAATATGCTTATCTTGGTGCTTATCTGTGAAGTGGACGACCAGATCATGGACCCAACAAGCCGAATCACTCCAACACAGGGCACTGCACGAAATTGGATAATCGAGTACGAACTGTTGACTGTGGGAGTAATTACAGAAGGGAGTCCTGCTGCCAAAAATGCTCCAGAACTAGAAGACTTGGATGCTTATGTCACCCTAGCCAATTTGAATATGCTCACCTATTATGATTTTTTGACTATTTGATTGATAATATCATGATTGATTTTGATTATCCTTTCGTTGCTAATATTGGTTGCGATGAATTAATCAAGTTGGTTAATGATGAGTCACAACTAATGAACCCATAACATAAAAATATTTAAAAGAAATTGAAAATTTGGAACCTAGTTGTGTCAAGCTAGTGGCCGAAGAAACAGTCAAAGTCAACGTAGGCAGCCCCTTAAAAATGTAAAAGAGATCAAAATAAGGACTAGTCTAGATAAGAGCAAGATAAGAAATCATTGCATTCCATAGGGAATTTATCGATGTATTTTCATGGTTATATAGTGACATGCCCGGTATAAACTCATTAATCGTGGAATAGCACCTGCCTACCTACCTGAAGCCAAGCCCGTCAAATGGAAACTCTAAGTTGAGGCCATAATGGTCCCTTAAGGTTAAGGAGGACGTTACGAAATTACTCAACGTTGGATTCATCAGAGTAATCGACCACCCTACCAGGCTACTTAGAGTGGTCTGTGAAGGTTTAAATCATATCTGTTCCTAAGCCTTTTGGTCAAGTCAGAATGTGTGTTGATTACCAAGACCTAAACCGAACTTCTCCCACATATGACTTCCCTTTGCCCATCATAGATATAACAGCTGAGCATGAGTTGATATCCTTTGTAGATTATTTTTCAGGGTACAACCAGATAAAAATGGCTCTTAAGGATTAGGAGAAGACAACCTCACAACCCCCTAGGCTACTGTGATGCCTCTCGGTTACATGAATGCCATGACTACCTATCAGTGACCCTCTACGATCCTGTTCCATGGCATGATTCATAAAGAGGTAGAAATATATTTGGATGATATGATAATAGATTCAAGGAAGTGAGAGGATCATTATATGGTGTTGAGAAAATATTTGGAGAGGTTAAGACAATACACCGTGAGGCTAAACCCACAGAAGTGCGTGTTCAGGGTTACAACTGCAAAATTACTAGGGTTTATGGTGAGTAAACTAGGGATAGAGGTGGACCCTAATAAAATCAAAGTCATAGTTGAGATGCCCCCACCCAAGACTGAGAAGGAGATTCAAGGTTTCTTGGCAGAATCTAGTACATTAACAGGTTCATATAGTAACTGACCATGATTTGTGAGCTTGTGATCAATCTGTTGAAGAAGGATTAAACCAAAGAATGAAACCCCTTGTGCCAAGAAGCCTTTAGCAAGCAGTACCTTAGCAATCCCCAGTCCTAAGCCCGCCGATACCAGATAGCCCTTTATTACTATACCTAACCGTAACCGATATTATAGTCGGAGCCATGCTAATAATACGAATTTTATTTCTACTTATATTATTGAGTCACAATCTTGTCTTTGGCTTAATTGTTGAGGACATGTTAACACTAAGGAAAATGAATGACATGGTTAAAATGAATCTTTTGCCTAGTATGCACATAGATATAGCTTTCCATGACTTGTATGCTTACTAAAATCACCACAGGTCCTTTTCCAAATGGACAAAGAGAGTCAAATTTTAGATTTAATGCACAGTGCTTTAGGAAACTCGTATTGTGTAACATTTATTGACAATTATTCTAGGTATTTCTATGTTTCCTTGTTGCATAATAAAAATGATGTCATGCCTAGTTTTGTCACATACTAGAATGAAGTTGAAAACCTTTGTAATCCCAAAAATTAAAGTTCTTAGAACTGATAAGGGAGGGGAATACTATGAGTCACCATTCTTTGAAGAAAATGGCATAGTACATAAACTTTTTACACCTTATACAGTACAAGAAAATAGTGTGGCAGAAAGAAAGAATATAACACTAGTCGAAATGGTTAATGCCATATTCTTCAATTCATGTGTAGGAAAATTTCTAAAGGAAAGCTTTATTAACGGCTTGCTATATACTCACTCTGTCGTCAAAAGTTGTTCATGTTTTCTTTTTAGGTTGTCCCAAAAAATTGTTCACTTTACAAATTAAGAAAATTTTGTAGGCATTTTTACATATTTACCCTTTTATGCTTTTATATTCTATTTTTCTTTCCATATTAAGAAAATTTTGTAGGCATTCTATGAACTCATCTTTTCTCTCCTGGCCTTACCTTTTTTATAATATTTTTCTCTTCACATTTAAAAGTCCACTAACCCTTTCTTCTAACCTGACCCACTTTCTTTCCCCCACTCTCTAAAGGGTAGAATGAAAAAAAAAAACACAATACATGACTTAAATCCTTAATATGCATGTAATATATTATGATCAGTTTATGTCGGAGGGAGGGATAATTAAATAGGGCTCCTAATAAAGAGAATAATGTTACTCCTTATGAATTATGGAAAAAAAAAGAAAGCTTAGTCTGAATTATTTTGAAGTTTGGAGTTGTAAGGCCGTTGTAAGGGTTCTAGAACCAAAAAGAAAGAAATTGGGTGAAAGAGGCATTGAATGTATTCTAATTGGTTATGCTTTACACAATAAAGCAGTTAGGTTCATGGTAGTGGAACAAAAATATTATTACTTTAAAACTATTATTGAATCTAGAGATGCCATCTTCGATGAAAGTAGGTTCCAATCTCTTCCTAAGTAAGTTGAGCAAAAGGCAAGTCAACGTGAAGTTGAGGAAAGCCATGAAAATAAAGTGGAACCTAGGAGGAGTAAATGAACAAGAATTGCTAAAACATATGGACCCAATTTCTATATGTATTTGGTAGAAGGAACTAGGATGGAAGTACACAACTCCATATCGATTGTCTTAAATGTGGAATCCGACCCTAGGACTTATGACGAGGCTATGAAATCTCAAGATTCTTCCTTTTGGAAGGAAGTAATAAATGAAGAAATTGATTCAATCATGGAAAATGGAACATGAAAATTGGTGGATTTATCACCTGGTTCTAAACCCATTGGCTGTAAATGGATCTTCAAGAAAAAGCTAAGGGTTGACGGATCGATTGAAATATTTAAGGAAAGGTTAGTGGCTAAGGGATTTTTTCAAAAGGAAGGTGTTGATTAATTTGACCTTATGCACCAGTTGCAAGGATATCCACTATCACGGTGCTTATAGCATTGGCTTCCATCCATAAGCTTGTAATTCACCAAACATTTGTTAGAACGACATTTTTAACTGGTGAATTAGAGGATATACATGCAACAACTAGAAGTATTTATTGTACGTTGGTAAGAACATAAATTTTCTAAATTAATTAAGTCATTGTATGGACTTAAGCAACCCCTAAAACAACAGTATCAAAGGTTTGCTGAAATTGTGCTATCTAATGGATTCAACATTCATTGGTAGTAAGGAAGTTATCACTTGCTTATATGTAAATGTATGATCACTTTTGGTACTAACTTGGAATAAGCTATAAAAAGGAAGAAATTTTTGTCCGATAATGTTGAAATGAAGGACATTGTTGTTTCTCACGTGATTTTAGGAATTAAAATCATGAAAAATAATGGTTCTATAATCTTATCACAATCTCATTATAAAGAGAAGATCTTAAAAAGGCTTGACCATTTTGACGACACCCCAATTAGCACACCCTTTGATGAGAGTACCAAGTTGTCTCCCAATGATGGTGGAGCTATGAGACAACTAGAACATGCGAGTGCTATAGGTTGTTTAATGTATGACACGACTTATACTAGGCTGGATATTGCTTATGCAGTAGCGAAACTTGGTAGCCATACTAGTTATCCTAGTAACATGCATTGGAATGTAATATATAAGGTCCTTAAATACCTCAAATGAACTATGACTTCGGCATATGTTACAATGGATGTCCTTCTGTTTTGGAAGGATTCACAGATTCCGGTTGGATTACGAATTAGGAGGATTATGCTTCCACAAGTGGATAAATTTTTACACTTGGTGGGGGCATAATATCCTGGGGTTCAAATAAGTAAACTTGCATCACAAATCCTAACATGGCAGCATACTTTATTTCTTTAGCTGTTGGGGGGCATGGAGGCCGAATGACTAAGGAACTTATTCTTGAAAATTCCTTTTGGCCTAAACCTATGGCTCTAATATTTATTAGGTGCACTAGTCAATCAACTCTATCACGAGCATGTAGCAAAGTGTGTAGTAGAAAGTCTAGACATATTGGTCTTAGACATAGCTATGTGAGGCATTTGATTACCGAGGGATCATTCACATTGGAATATGTTAACTTATTGGAAATTTTTGCAGATCCATTAACCAAAGGGCTTGGAAGGCAAATGGTTAGTAGGACATCACAAGGGATGAGTCTCATGCCTATTTCAATGTTCACCAATGATGGAAATCTTGACTCAAAGCTTGCTACCACCAACTCTTGAGTCCAACAAGTCAAAAGTATACTATAACGGTGATTGCGAGAACTTGAAAATTCTAGTCATCCCAGGGGTATGTGCTCGCTAACAATAATGAAAAGAATAGGGTGAGCTTTATGCTCTTAATAGGTCTATCAAAAGGATTTCTTTGGAGAATTAGTTATGGTAAAATCTCGATAGAGTGACTAATGAGTGTGAAATAGGGCCGCTTCTGTCAAGTTTAAAGGCTTATCTCTAGAGCACTCATGAAAAACAAGATACATATTACAAGGCCTTTATTGTATATATTGTTTTTTGGATTTGTGTTTTGATAGGAGTTCCATGTGTGATATGTGACCAGCTACTCAACAAGGATTGGTGGTTCAAAGTTTATCTACCACAATATTTAGATTAGCCATGTTATCAAATCACTGAGTGAAGATTCAAGTTGTAAGATATCTTCATTGATGCATGTACTTCACTGAATAATAAGATCTGGCTTTTGTGTTTTGGTTTTTTGATATTGTGTAAAGTAGTGGGGATTGTTAGTGTTCTCTGAAACATTTATGTTAACATTTGGGTTCATTTTTTAGTGTCAAAATGATATAAAAGGAAGTTGAAGAAGCAAAAAAGGAAAAATCCCACATAGAAAGGAATTGGAAAGGTAAGTGGGTATATAGTAAGGAGCTCCACTTACTTAAATACTTATGTGGTATGTTAAGGTGTATGCATGTGCACCAAGTATAGTGCAACGCACTATTACGAGAAATGATCACGTGCACGTCTATGCGAGTGAGCGTGGCAGTGGGCTGTGAGGCGCAATGTGGCGCACTTTGCTCTTGCGCATTGTCACGAGAAACAATTAGATACCTTAAAGTTTTCGTTATGGATTTTGGGCCATTGGTGTGGATGGATATGATGAACTGACGCAGCGGCTTTGGTCATACCCGAACGATTGCACCAGTTGGGCAGCTGGGTGGTGCCGATTCGGGCAGACCCATCGTTGGGAGCTAGTTGGTTAATAGTCTAGAAAGGGTATGACACTTGGTGAACAACCACTAGTGCTACATAAAGAGGGCTGAAAGATCAGAATTTTATACACTATAATTTATTGACCATTCTTGCTCTTCATTTCTTTCTTTCTGTAGATTTTCTACTATAATGATTTTTTGCAGAATTCATTACAGTAATTACATTATCTGGATTTCTATGCACTTATCTGTAGGGTGAATATCATTTATGCAAATGCTATTCACTAGTGTGCTTCTCGTATCTTAGATGATATTTGTCAATAACCCATTGCACACCATTTTTTTGGGGGTGGGGGTGAGGGGGGATATAAACTTAAGGAAAGTGTTACAATGTGCCTTGAAGCCATATTATTCTCACTCACAAAACATGTCATGTATTCCACAACATCCAATTAAACTCATAAATCAAGCTGAGTTTATTAGTGATTAGAAATAATAAATGACAATACGCACGCAACAGTTGGTTTTGAGTGAAAGAATTTCAAGCTGCTTTCATTTTTTTTATATGCAGTTTGATAGAAAAGGTAAAAGGAAAGATAACTATATTAGAGACCGTTATAAAATTGAGTACATTAAGGCCTTTATATAGGCAAGAGAAAACTATCCTACCATAAACAGAAAAGAGAATCATATATAAGTTATGAGAACTCTAGAATGTTCTAGATATAGGACAATAGGGGAAAGGTAATTGCCATGTTAATATATATCATCTAATATCCCCCTCAAACTCAAGCTGATAGAGAAGAACAAGCTTGAGTTTGGAGGTTAAGTCCAGAGCAGTGTCTTGTTACTAGCTACACTATGTGAGATCCAAGTTGAGATGAATTCCATGGGTATAGTCTAGCAATGCAAGAATAGAACAAGAGTCCTGGGGTGAAGTTCGACAACTATCAAGGTCTTAGGGTGAGGTCCGTCAACTAAGAACAGAGCAGGAGTCTCGGGCGAAGTTCGACAACCATTAAGGTCTTGGGACGAGGTCCGAAGACTAAGAACAGATCAAGAGTCTTAGGGTGAAGTCCGAAGACGAAAAAGGTACTAAGAACAAGGCATTAGTCCCAAAATGAGGTCCGTAGACTAAGAACAAAGCAGGGAATACCGGGGCGAGGTCTGACGACCATAAAGTCTTGGGTTGATGTTTGACAACTAAGAATAAGGCAGGAGTCAAAACAAGACAAGAGTTAGATCCATTGTAGGAACCGAAGAAGAGGCATGGTGGCATGGTTGGCAGTGTTATGATCGGTGAAGGTAACATAATCTTGTGAGGATGTAAGATTAAAATTTGGGCTAAAGGAAATTGACAGAGGTAACTGAAGAAAGAAGCAATTTTTTTTTTTGGCTAAAGAGGTAAACCAGAGTTGATGAACAGTAAGCAGGCAGTATTTAGGGTTTCATTATAAGCGAAGATCACTGTATAGAAAGGGCAGGAAAGAAAGACCAAAATTTTGAAACCAAGAAGAAAAGAAGAGCACGAAAAGAAACAAAAGCACTTGTGTTAGCCGAGATTGCAAAAAAAGTTGAAGACTTTCAAATCGGCAGATCTTATGACTCTGGTACCATGATAAAAAATGTGAAAGAAAAGATAATTATATTAGAGAGTATTATAAAACTGAGTACAATGAGGTCTTTCTATGCTCCGTCTTTAATGTTCCTATCTTTTTTTTTTTTTTGTAGTTCTCTGTTGATTGGACTATGGAGCCGCCGATTGAGGCGGGGGTGACCGGAGAAGGATGAGGCATTGTGGTTGCCCCTTTGGACAACAATCGGGGGGCGCCGGTCTTGCTGGTTACTGAGGCGCTGATTGGGGTGGTTGTTGTGACGCCGTCATGGATTGAGTCTTCTCTCTCTCTCTCTCTCTCTCTCTCTCTCTCTCTCTCTCAGCAAGAAGCTGTCCATTGACGCCAGCGATGATATACTGACGGCAACAATGTAACCGGTAGTATGGAACCGATGTTTTTCCGGAGGAGCTGCCGTGGTGGTGACCGTGATGGGGGGTCGGGGCGCGCTAGCTGCGCTGCTTGCCTTGACTTTGTGAGTGAGAGGGGGGGGGGTAAATTAACTTGTTTATCAGGAGTATTACCGTCATTTTCTTACTTCTGTTAATTCTTTGTACGGAAAAATAAAAAGTGTAGTTTAGTGTAATAAAAATAGTTAGACAGAGCCGTGTGTAATTTAGGGCAAACTTCAGAGATGCCATGTGTAATTTACCCTATGTAATAAGGTTACTTTTTGCTATTTGAACAAAATGGATAAGAAAGGGGAAAAAAATGAAAATGGAGCAACCCACCATACAAAACGGATGCATTGTAAGTTTATGGGGTCGATCATTCAGTTCAAAACAAAACGAACTTTAATGCCTAAAAATGCCCCAACGGTCTGGTCTCTGATGCAACAGAGAATACAAAAGAAAATTAAAAGGGCTAACAATTCAATGAGAAATTTGTCATAGGCCCGTCACTTGAAACACGCTGGCCACTAGTGATGTATCATTCACACGGATGCATTTCGTGAGGAATGAGTACACAGAGCGTGCAGTAGCTTCTAACTGCAACAAACTTTATAGTAAAGCAAGTTAATTATATGAAAGTATATATTCTTATCTTTCTCCTTTTCGATAGATCATATATATGCTACCTCTTTTTAAACTTTGTCTTAAAGTGCAAGGATGTTGACAGGGGAAAGGAAGAAACCAAAGGAATAGAGGAAAGTGATTTCACCTTAGGTTAATAAGCTAAATTATAGGTTCAGTGTTCGGATGAAAATAAACATTTGAAACAAAATCTATGAACTCATTTTATCTCCGACTCTCCAAGGCACGTTGATCCTAATATTAGGTTGAGAAAGCGCAAGTAGTTATTCTTGTCGAAACTGGTCTGTACCAAAATGTTTAAGGTTGCTTTTGTAAAATAAAAAAAAACTCAGGACCCTAGTTCTTGAATGGTAAGGATAGGAGATAACGATCTTGTTGCATAACTTTGAAATGGTCGCAGGAAGTTTGAGTTTTATTGACTTCGATATCCTATCTTGCATTTGAAATGAACTGGTAAGAATCATGTTCTTTACACGCAAAATAATGATTAAAAATAAAAAGGGATACAGGTCTTAATAGAAAGCATAATTAAACATAATTTGTACGATTATTTTATCATAACAAGTAAATTAATTATGAATTGCTAATCAAAGACTCATAGCATGAAAAGCTTATTGAAGAAAACGTGTTTTTACTTTAAAATACTAATTGCTATTATCAGTTGCCACCGATAATTGTTATTATTTATCATCCTTGTTTCTTTTGTCATGTCAAGTAACTATTGAAGAGAATCTTACCTTGTTACTCAAGGAACAGTGACATTTTAGTCAGTTTATGACACAGATTATGTATCGTAGATATTCAATTTATTATACTCCCTCCTTCCTTTTGACTTTTTTTCTCTCCCAGTGATGAAAGGTCTTACCGTAACGGAACTCACGGTTTCCGTGAAAAGCCCTCACACATAAACAGATCCTTGTTTTTTTGGGCATGCAGATTAAGTATTTAAGTCATATATTGTGTGTTTCTCATTCTACCCTTTAGAGAGAGATGAGAGAAAGAAAGTCGGTCAGGAGAGAAAAAATGAGTTAGCGGAGTGTTAATTGTGGAGAGAGAAACATAATAAAAAAGTACAAGAATGTGGGCTAGGAGAGAAAATGAGTTGGTGGAGAGTTAATGTGGAGAGAGAATAGAATAAAAAAGTATAAAAAAGATAAATATGTAAAAATACCTATATAATCTTTATTAATTTTGGAAGTGAGCAACTTTTTTGGGATGACAGAAAAAGAAAATTTGATCAGTTTATGTGGAACGAACGGAGTAATTCGTTTATATGCACATATATAAGTCTAAGAAGTGCAAAATAGAGAAGAAATTTGAATTATATTTAAGTGATCTTTACAAATTTCAAAAATTGTAGCCCAAAGAGTATCGTAAATAGTAAAATGCATGATAAAAGAAAATGTGATTAATAAATGTAAAAAAAATTATAAAATGGAAGCGGTTAAGAGCTTAATGTTATATTGTTGAAACTAAGAATCAAATAAACTCAAGAATCTATTAGGACCATATAAAAACTCACTTGCTTGAGCAAGAAATCTAGCAGCTACAACTTTCAAGGATCTTCCTAAAATTTTAATCATTCACTTTTTTCCTATAAGCGTCTCTACTAAATCATTTAGAACTTGGTATCATTACTTATCCAACTTGCTTCTTTCTGTAGAGTGATGTCGTTTCTTGTAGCAATAGAACGTCGGGGGTCAAATAGCCCCCCCCCCCCCCCAACCCCCACCACCCCCACACCCAATTTACACTTGTTATGTATCTCTTATTTAAAAATTGAAATAAAGAGCAACTTTTTTCTTATATATATTTATTCTAGCTTAAGTTCCATATCTCAAGTATAATTTGTCTAAAGTTACACTTAATATTAGGTTTTATCTTCTTTTATTCCTGCAAACGGTCTATGGTGTACTTTAAACCTCCCGTGCACTCTAAAGCTCTATTTGTTTTTTTCATTTAACATGATCTTGTTGATCTTAGTAATACATATTAATTAGATATAATTTTGCCTGTAATTCAGCATATATTTGCCGCAAGATTTTCTTTTAGCACAACTTTATGATAATGCAATATCTACTTGTCTTAAAAGCCACTATGTGAATGTGAGCACGTCATTTGAAACGTATATTACAAAATGAATGGTGTTAATTAAACCTAAAGAATGATAATAAACGAAGTAATCTTAATAATGTTCACAAACCTAACTTTTACTTCCTAAACACATACTCGCTACATTTATAATATAAATACAAAATCCACAAAAGTTTATCAACAACTGGTTCTACCCGAGATTATTGACCAAATAATAAGACCTATATCGTCAAAATAAAACGAAAAAGAAGAATATTACCAATGAGAGAAGAAAATCATAACAACCAATTATTTTATCAAGGAACAAACAACACATAAATTCACCATAGAAGTTGAAAGAAGAAGGTCTAGTAGAAAATGTAAGTATTCTGACTCCGCCTATGTCTGTAATTTAAGTTTGTAGCCACATGCAAAAGTTAATGTCATGCATTAGTTGGTTCACCTAAGAAAGAAATAAAAAAGGCACACGATAACACATGGACTTAGGACATGTTCTCTGTGTAGTAGAGGAAACTAAGTTGTTCTTTTTATTGACTTTGATATAGGCAAGATTTAATGTTAGGATGTGATAGGTTGTCTTTAAAGATGAGCACAAACGAAGATCAATATCACACACTGAGGCTTAATATATCAATCCTGATTTTTGTTAAATTGATACTATTTTGTCAAAAACAAAAAAAAAGTTAAAATTTTGCAAAAGATACTCTAATTTAGCCTCACCTTTATAAAAGGAAAAAAACCCTTAATATTTGTAAACTGTATAAGCTTAAAAATGATATTTAAAAAAAATATTTAGCTTTTTAACCCATTGTAATCGTTTGTATATGGTGAGGCTAGATCTACAACAGTTTTGGTTAAACTGATACCCCTTTATTATAAAAAGATGTATTAGTGAACTTTTAACCTTTTTAGCCACAAAATGCTTCAATTTACTCAAAATTTTGTAGTTTAGGCTCACCCTTTTAGATGTGAAAAACACTATTAAAATTTGTAAACCTCATAAGTGCAAAAAGCGTATTTTTAAGAAAAAATATTTAACCATTTAACTCATCGGGATCTTTTTTATACATTAGGGCTAGATCCACACTCATTTTAGTTAAAATCGTACTCTTTTGTCACTAAAAAATGCGTTAATGATCTTTCAAGCACTTCAGATTTTGTAACGACATCTGTCCTGCATATACATCTTCTTGAAAGTCATTCTTCGCATTGAAATAAAAGTAAGTCGCAACTTGAAGATGGAGCTTGAACACAAGGTTTTTTGCCTTATTGTTGTCGACTGTGTGGGCATGATTATCCGTTGTTTTGAGCTCTTTACTTCCCGTTCTTTTGAAATTTAAATAGATTTGCAGACCTTCTTCTTTAGTTTCATAAGCAATAACCCTAGAGGGAGAAGGGTGGGGGGGGGGGGGGGAAGAATGTGTTCCTGCAAAAGGAAAAACGAGTGAGGAGAGGTGCACCTAGATATCTAGTGAGGATACATGTTAAGTAAAGCAGGCATCCTTCTACAGTCCATAAGCGAAATTGTGCATGTTTTGCGTAAGAGTGAGATTGAAGGGTTATACATGAGGATATTATTGGAATTGTTCTACATCAACAGCCAGAATTTTATTTTATACCTTAATAAGAAGAGTAACTAACGAGATAGTCGTACATAGAGCTAGTGATCCTACGTACCAAAAGAGAGAAGGAAATCTGGAAAAAAACATGGGCGCAGAAGGACAAACATATTCTGGGTTCACTGTCTATCAAGATATATGCCACGCAAAAAAGAAGCTTTCGAAGAGCAAGAAGTTTTTGGTTGATTTCTTCATTACACATGCATCAATGAAAGTCTCAGCAACATCAAGAAGCAAGAGAAGTAATTACTGAATGTATTCTATGCGCGAGTCTTACGGAAGAAAATCATGTTGGGTAAGTGCTACAGTACAATGGTGTAGCCATAGAGTATGCAGACATACAAACACTGCATTGCTAAAACGACGTAACAAAACATTGGCACAGCTTAAGTGTTTATCATGATCAGACAGCTTGAATCTTGCACGACTTGAACAGATATTGTAATACAAGAGGAAAGCTTCACGCTATTGCATGATCACATTCCATCTAGACATATTTCTGAAATTTACTTTGTAACATTCCTCAGGTCACAAAATTTGATCAGTCATTTGTATGTTAGAATCATAGTTTCACTCACTACCATCATGCCACAATATTTACCACATTAAAAAATCCCTCTAATTATGTATGGGCAAATCTAACATGTAAGTTTGTCTTTAAAACATTATCTCGAACATGCTCCCTCTATCAATAATACACCACAAGAAAAAGGCTATTTAGCGACGGTAAATATCGTTTGTAAAAGTCTGTCGCTAAAAACTTTTACCGACAGTACAAATTGTCGGTAAAAATCTTTACCGACGGGATTTTAGCGACGGATTTTCCGTAAAATATTTTTAGAAATTTCCTATTTTCGGCCACCTTTTTAAAATTTAGTAGAAATTTTTTAGCGACGGATTATTTCTGTCGGTAAAAATTCCGTCGCTAAAACTACACTTTTGCGATGGAATATACCATTGCTAAAGTATCCGTCGCTAAAAGTCTTAACTTTAATCAACGGACTTTTAGCGACCGAATATTTTCTGTCGCTAAAAGTCCTGATATAAATATCTACTTTCCTTTCTTTTCTCTCTCCTCATTCTCTCTCTCTTTCTCTCTCACTCATGGCCGTTTCTTCCCCCAGCAATCTCCCATCTGGTGACACCCTCCTTCCACCCGCCCCGTCATGCAGGTGATAGCCCCCACGACGCCGTGCCCCTCCACAGCTCCAGTGGCCCTCCACTACCGCACCACCACCGATGCCGCACCACCACCGCCGTTGGTATGTCCATCTTACCCTAATAATTTTTTAATGTATGTGGTTTAATGCATGTGAGTTTGAATTCAATATAACGTGGTTAATTATTTTGAGAATGAGTTTGAATTTCTGCATGTAAGTTTGAGTTTGAGTTTGAATTTAATTTTACCCTAATTTTCGTTAATTGAAGTTAATTTGTTGTACTGTATATTATAATTTTATTCGTTGTTGCATGTTGTAACTTTAATTAACATTAACTAAACTTGAACTAACCCTAATTGACCCTAGATAACTCTTAATTAAACCCTGATTAAAGTTTAAAAACACAATTAACCCAAAAGAACTAAATTAGCCCTAACTGGCCTAACAACCCTAATTAAACCCTGACTAATTAAACATGATAAACCCTAACTAAACCCTAAATAACCCTAGTTAACCTAATTAGGGTTAATTGGGATTAATCCCGATCAACCTTAACTAAACCCTAATTAACACTAATAAGCCCTAATTAATATGAATTAGCCCTAATCCAATCGAACCCTAAATTGAACTAATTGAACCCCCTAATTGATCCTTAAATTGAATGCCCCAATACAACCCAACCCTAAATTGAACTAATAGAACCCTAAATTGAATGCTCCAATTCAACTGAGCACTAAATTGAAATAATTGAACCATAATTGAACCCTAAATTGATGTAATTGAACCCTAATTAAATCCTAAAGTGAATGGCCTAATCGAATCGAACCCTAAATTAAACTAATTAAACCCCTAATTGAACCCTAAATTGAAGTAATTGAACCCCCTAATCGAACTCTAAATTGAATGCCTTAATCGAATCGAACCCTAATTTAAACTAATTGAACCCTAAATTGAATGCCTCAATCCAACCGAACACTAAATTAAAGTAATTGAACCATAATTAAACCCTAAATTGATGTAATTAAACCCTAAATTGAATGGCCTAATCGAATCGAACCCTAAATTGAACTAATTGAACCCTAAATTGAACTAATAGAACCCCCTAATTGAACTCTAAATTGAAGTAACTGAACCACTTAATTGAACCCTAAATTAATTGCCCTAATTGAATCGAACACCAAATTGAAATAATTCAAGCCCATCGGATATGTGCATTTTGAACAATTTTTCTCATTTGAACATTGATTATTTGTTTGATAATTTTAGGTTGTTAATTGTGCATTTGAGAATTGTGATTATTGATCGATGATTTTAGGTTATTAATTGATGATTTTATATTATTAGCTGTGCATTTGAAGTAATTGAAATTATTAATTGATGATTTTAGGTTATTAATTAATATTTTAAATTGTTAATTGTGTATTGAGCATTTGAGATTGTTGACGGAGGATGGGATCCTATTAGATTGAATGTGTGATTTTTATTGCATTGAGCATTTGAGAGTTGAGATTGTTGAACATTGGAGAATTGGGATTGTTGACGGAGGATGAGACCGAATTGGATTGAATGTGTAATTTTTATTAATTTTTATTGCATTGAGCATTTGAGAATTGAGATTATTGACGGAGGATGGAACCCAATTGGATTGAGATCCCCGTTAGGTAGCACGGGCACCGCGTCTGAATGACGCCGACACCAAAATAACATATTTTAGCATTATACTTGTGGACACCAACCTCTTCAATGGGTGTCTGGCACCTCTTCAATGGGTGTCCAACACGGTGTTTGGCAATTAAAAAATAAATCAATGTTTTCGAATACCGCTGAGAGCTGTCGGACACGTGTCCGGATGTTCGTCGCTAATTAGTAAATATCTCCGTCGCTAAAAATACAATATTAGATGACGGATTTGAAAATTCTGTCGCCAAATTTTTAGTTACAGGCTTTTTTACACGAGGAACTTTTAGCGACGGTAAATCCGTCGCAAAAACTATTAGCGACGGATTATTTCGTCGCTAAAAACTTTTTTTTCTTGCAATGATATCTGTTCTTTCCGCAAGCACGGTTATATCTTTACTCTGAAAATACTGTTTCCTCAAAAGTATCATATCACAGACTCAAAGACAAAAGCAGCTTTTGAAAAGTAACTTAATCTCCAGTTGTTGAATGCGTCTCCCTAGTAAGACCTTAGTCATCATATACTTCGTAAGTGGTTGAACTTAAACCTAATCAAGGAATGCCCAGAGACTGAAAATTGTGTTAATATTATAAAGCACAAAAAAGTTAGCATCCTCATCAAGGTTGCAGTTTGATATAAGGATTCAAAATAAATCAATGTAATGTTTGAAGTAGAGAGAGTGAACTTTCAGGACCAAAAGAAGGAAAATAGAAACTCTCACCAGAGGATAGAATCTACAATGAGAAATGTACACAGAATTCCCAAAATTTTAGCATTTTGTACATGCACCTTATAGCATTTTAGATATAAAAACACTAATGTGAGCTATCGAATCTGTATACTATTTCGCACATTATGATGATAGGTCGAAACATAAAATGAATCGTGAAGTTAGATGGCTATGCTATGCTGATTCCTTAGGAAGATAATCAGATAAGATTGCACCTGCGCGTGATAGATAAGAGTTTCCTATGGACTATAGTACCTCAAAGACTCACCAGGGCGATATGCAATCAAGTATGAGCTTCATATCACAGCTCTGTATATGCTTGAACTTGTTTTACTGATCAGAAAAGAAACAAGACTTGTATGATGCTTTTAAGATGACTATAACATTGTTCATGTCTTAACAGTCAAACCACAAAATACAACTCTTGGACCACGCAAAAATAACCTCTTCTCTCAAACCTTGCGTTCATAATTAACATAGAGATAAGAGTATTCAAGGACTATGACAATGTCCAATACGCAAGATCAAGTTGTTGCACGACAATATTTGATAAGCGCAGCTCTTACAAATTCAAAAAGATTCATGACTTTACAAAACCACAAAATAATTACGTAAACACACTGTTTGAATTGTTCATTTTCAGGAAAGATTGGTGTAATAGGTTTAGTTTGGCCTTGTGTTCTCAAAATTAGTGGTACAAGTATGGTGTTTCTTTTCTTGCCTATTTCCTTCGTGTTTTGGCCTTGTAAACATGTCTATCCGTTCAACTTTTCCTGTTGAGGAAATATTGTAGTCCAAACAAAATAGACTTCAAAGAGATGAAGTTCACCACTTTATTAGACCAACAACAAAGGAAAACAAGAGACCAAAAGATATCCAAACACATGCAGGAAAACTACAGAAAGCACATGAATAAGCTAGACCAACACATCCACTCGGGCAAAAGAAAAGTAAAAACCCTAGGGTTTTGTGGTGAGTTTTCAGCAACTAAGATGACCCAGAAAAGGCAAAGGAGGGGACAAGAGACAAGATTACATGGAAGGAATCAAGAATTAGATATTACCATTATACTAAGCTGTCGTGTGGTCACACTCAATGTTGCATTCATGCAAGACAACCAATCAATTCGTCCATGGCAAAATGATGTGGTTTAAAATAATTCAGTCGCAGTTAAAGCCAATCAAGTTTCTCCCAATGGCCATGAAAGTTAGAAAAAGAGGTTATGAGTAGAGACAGCTAATTTCCCGTATTAGAATATAAGGTGCCATGTTCGAACAAATCCTCAAGAAGACTTGGTAACCCCACCATCGTGATAAACCAAATCATCATTTCTTTAATATCTCAAGGTTCATCGAATATGTGTATATCTTAAATTAGTTCTTACACATATTTTGTGCTTTTCTAAATAAGATATTCTATAGATATTAGTAAATTGTTAGGTCTACGTCATGCAATAGTAAACTCTCATGTGTGAATTAGTAGATGAAGAGATACTTTAGTACAATTCAAACCATATTTACGAAGAAAAGTTTTAATCAAATAACTCTTATCTATTTTCTTTTTCAATTTTTTGTGCTTTTTAAATAAAATAAAATGTATACATAAATAACATGTTAAGTCTGCTTCATGCAATGGTAAAATCTCTTGGGGTTAAAGAAGCACCTTTTTTTTTAATCAATAATTATCTACTTTCCTAAATACAAACATACAAGCCCAGGCATGCATGCGCACTGGGAACCACATACAGGATTTATCATAGTTTCTTAGATCTAATAAGATTTTTGGTCGTATAGAAAATTGAGTAAACTTGAATTAAAAAATAATGAAATCAGTATTTTTCATGAAAAATTATAGATATGAATACATATTATAATCAAAGAAATGGATTATGGAGATGATGAGTGCGTGGGCGAGGGGACAAGAAAATAATAGGTCACACTGACATTAGATTTAGCAATAAATCAAATACAAAAGGAGTTGACAGGCCGGGGGGTTGAAAAGATTGACCTGCGTCCTCTCCACCCAAAAACCAAAACTTATGCTCCTTGTCTCATCCCATCGCCATGTGTAAGAACTATGATAAATCCCATCTCCTCCATCATAGTTTCTCACACCACTGCGTGTGTCTGTTGATCATCTTTCCGAAAACCCTAGACAAAAGAAAACTCAAAAAACACCCACCACAGAAAGCATTTAATTAAAGCAAGTAATGAAGCAATTCACTAACGAGAATATAGAAATCAGCCCATTAATAATTTCCATGAGTTCTGACCATTTCCTTGCTTCCCTTACTCACTTCGATGATATATGTAGATATATAGATGGAATGAGAATGAGCTAATAGTCATGAGAGTGGTGGTACATTGATGGGTCGCAGCCACCTTGTCGATTCATGGCTTCCCTCTGATTGTTGTTGTGGTTGTGATGATCATCTCCTTCATTCATCTTGCAACCAATGTGTCCCGACCCGGCCGCTCCAAGGTTAAGGTAGACCAACCTTGAATCGAGGTTAATGTTAGCCATGTTGCCACTCCCACTGCTACTAGTATGATCTTCACTCATCGGTGGATAGATCGTGGTGGAAGAAGGAGCATTTCCTGCTCCTTCCTCCCGCGATATGACCAAAGCAGCTGATTGAACAAGCTCCAGGCAAAGCCTGAGCTTGTTCGGTTCGATATGGGTTAGTCCAGGAACAGCTCCTTTAAAGAGGAAATCTGAAGTTAGGGTTCGAAGCACATCGAGGGGAGTAATCCCATCGACCGTTCGAACGTTTGGATCCCCGTGGTGGTCAAGAAGGACCGCCACCATGTCGGGCGACACCATTTCCGCCGCAATGTGAAGCGGGGTTTTAGCTGCCGGCCCAGCCGGGTAGTTAACATCGGCTGCACCAAGCTCCAGCAAGGCCTTGACAACCTCTCGGCTACAATTTTCGACAGCGTAATGTAGGGCTAACGCCTCATCGAGGTTTAGGCCTTCTCCCATGACCATTAGCTTGACGAGCTCGACGTCAGAGGAGTCGAGGGCACGCCTCATTCTTCGAATTTTTTGGTCCTCAAGATCGGCTGCCGCGCTGAGATCATGGTGGTGGTGATGGTGCGGCATAAGAGAGCGGCGAGCTAGGTTCGATTTGAGGCGAAGCTCTTCGATTTTCGCCACCACATCGATTGGGAGGTGCTTGGCTAAAACCTCGGGCGGGAGGCCGGACTTTGCAACCAAATGGGAACAAGTAGTCCAAAGTTGGTGCATATCTTGTTTTCTTGATGCTATTAGAACTTTCATCACATCTTCAATTGACGCCTTCTCCACCATGATTGCCAATTGCTTCTGCAAGTCAACAAAAAGACACTGTTAGTAAAAATAAGATTTATGCATAGGTGAATGATGCGTGTTTCTACAAATTATTGATAAGGTACGGTAGGTTATTGGTATTCATGGTCTGTTTTCTTTAGCTATGAAAAACCAAATAAGGGAAGTAGCTGGGCTGTTCGGGAAAGATTTGGTATGAAACACTGTGGAAGACAAGACTAGAGAGTAGAAAGACAAGAGAGTGATGAAGATCTATATATAGAAAGTCTTGGGAGCTGTTGAACATGAAGATATTGAAGCCCAATTTAAGAAACTCAGTGTTACATGAAATCAAGAAGGACTTGATGTACTTAACATCATTCAACTTCTACCCCCAATGCAAAACCAAAGATGTTTGATAAAATCTTGGTGAAGCTGAAAATAGAAAAACTTCAAACCATATCGTTGCATATAAAATCTTACGAAAGACACATAAAAGAAGAAATCTGTTACATAAAAGAGCATAAGTACTACAGACGTCTCAGAGATCAAATCACTCAATCACTTTTAAAAAACAATTTCAATTTCCTGTTTCAGAAATTGAAAGGAAAAGAAGAGAGAGAAGATGAAAGACATATTGCCAAAATTCAAACCACCCACTTCACATCATAATAAAATCTTTCTTTTCCTATAGAAAAATAACAAAAAAGGAAAACAGTTCATGGAAAATCCCATCCCACTTCCCAAAAACCAAATCGAGAAAGAAGGAAGAGAAGGGTGTGTTGTTTTTGTGACAGTGTGTGTGTGGTGGGACTAGTAGAGAAAGAAGAAGTTGGTGATGAAACAAAAAAGGAAAAAGAAAGGAAAAACTACCTGAGTGAGCAATGCGAGCTGTTCAACACCAAAGGATCTTGCGGCAGAAAGGGTGTCAAGAGCAAGATCAACGGCCGAGGTGCAATGCGTATGCCAGCAACCCCTCTCACCACAATTAGGCCTAGGCTCATGCTTCTGAGGCACAATTGAAACCTGTCCACTGTACAGAAACTGCAGCATCAACAAGAAGACCTCATAGCCAACCGAATTCACCGGAATCACCTGGGTATTCGTCGCCCTCGGAGACGAGGCCAGCGCACCCGCGGGACCCATCCTAGATGGGTTCGGATCCAAGCCGGCTCCAGGAGAGTCCGGCCCACTACAGAAGAATTTCCTGAAGAAGAGGCTCCTAGCTGCTAGGATGCACCTGTGGGCATGGACCAAACGGCCCTCCACACTGAAGGTTACATCACTGAAGGCCTGACCGTTGATGAGGAGGTTTAGGTAGTCTAGAGAGAGAGATCTTAGAGAGTCATCAAGGGACATGGTGATGGGGAGGAGAGAAAAAGTTGGAAAGAGAGAGAGAGAGGGAGGGAGGGAGGGAGAGGGTTGTGGTTGTGTGTGTGTGTGTGTGTGTGTGCGTGTGCGTGTATATATATAGGTGACGATGGATGATTTTCTAGGTTAGTAGAGATGAAAAGATTGGTGCCCTTTTCATCTTGCTCTCTGGTGAGGTACTATTGGTGTTTCTTGTGAGACTCTCTTGAGGGTGTTGTGTAGTTAGATATTTTTAGAAAGAGAGGGGAGGATACAGAGAGAGAAGGGTGCGCAATTTGGGTCGCTATTCTGGGCGGCTGAGCTAATTTAAAAAGGGGCCGAGATGAATAAATTAAATGAATAATTTAGATAAGAGAAATGATGGGGAAGGTTTAGAAAATGAAACTTTGATGAGGTTGGTGTCTCTAGAATATCAAGCCCTTAAGCTGATGTTGAATTGTTCCATTAGTTATTTCAAGGTCTTAGTTTGATGGTACGATTGATAATCAATTTTCTCATGCACTAAGACTGTGGAATATCTATTGGTACATGTCAACGGCAAATAATTGTGTGATAGTGCTTTTAAAAACTTCAGAAGAACATGTTCAATGACCAGGAAAAGCTTCAAGGCATGTTATCGTGTTGCTTTGCGCTTATGTTGCTGGCGCTAGGTAATGTGACTTGTTGCAAGCACATTGTCTCTCAAGTGATAATGAAGTCCGATCCCGGCCTTTGCTGTTTATCTATTCGTGAAGGTTCATTCAAAGTTCTTCATGGAACCATTTCAAGATAGAGTACTTCTTCGGAGCACCCAGATTGTGTTATTTTAGAAGAGAAATTTGGAGTGTGTGTAACTTATATAGGGAAATTTATGAATTGAAGCATACTTCACAAAGTTAGTGGCGTTGTCAAAATCGTTTTGATTATTCGTCTTGGCAACATTCTTTTCTTCGATCATGATGATATTTGAGCATTCGTTGAAGACTATTATTACATTACCTCGCTCTACAATCTTATATAGGTGTGAGTGTTACACTTATCGAGGGAATTCTGATGATGCAAAAAGTTTAACATGTAATGACGATATGGATTCCTAATTTTGTTTTGCAAGTGATCAAACCTTAGGGATCGAAAGCGAATAAATGGATTTAAGAGTAGAATAGGCATTTCGCTCGCAATCTCTTATGCGACTAGCCATGAATTTGCTCAATTAAGCCCCCGAATCTAGCCTTGCTATAGATATAACATCCTTTAGAATAGACATAACATCTTTCAAACCCGAGTTTATGGTCAAAGCTTTTCAAGAAAAGGTCGGGATTGAATGTCCAATACTGTAGTTGATGACTGCCATCGAAACACCATGATAAATTTTTTGCGACAACCCTAATTGAGTTTGAATTGATATGTCTTAACCGTTAGTTATTGGTTGCAACCACTGTCTCAGCGGCAATAGCTGGTAAATAGTCAGCAGAAGATATTCAAGAGTGGGTCAAATTCTGTCTTCTATTTCTCTAGTATATATTTGTCATTTCTATTGTAATCTTTTACAAGTACCCGTCACTGACAAATTTCAAGAGTACAAATAAATACATACCTACATATTTATAGAATAGTAAAGATCACGTGCGATGTCCGTTAATTAGTGATTTGGAATAAAAATGTGATGGACCTTAATATAAAATGCAATTAAAATTGATTAGTACGACTATTTTAGTTGAACCATAATAAGTAGATCAATGATGAATTGCTAATCGAAGACTTGAAGTATAGAAAGTTTATTACATAAAGTATGGTCTTTCTTTCATTTGTGAATTGGTAATGCCAATTACCAACAGTGTTGGTCATTTTAATCATACTTTTTTCTTTTATCACATCAAGTTGTCACTAAAGAGAATTTTGACTATTCTATATTACTTCTTGTTGTCCAAGTACACTAACATTTTAATCAGTTTTAAAAAATATATCTAATTCTCACCAAAACACTAAATATTTGGCATTGCAATACTAAAGGTGAAGAAAGTGTTTCAGAGACAATTTGAAGCGCATAAAATTTAATGTGAAGTGTATGTAATGGAGTTGCCCAATCTCTAGTAATATAATTCTATAGCATGTAGTTAAGTCTAAGAAGTGTGACTATAAAAGTTAGGAAGTGAGAATAAGTTTCAATCATAAATAAGTGCTATTAACAAAAGTTCAAATTTTATAGCCCGAAAAGGATCACACAAAGTAAAGTGTTTGATAGCAAAAAGTTTGGATTAATAAACGAATAACAAATTTTGTGGAAGGGAAGGACTTGAGAGCTTAAATGTCATTTCTTTAAAATCAAGAATCAAATGAACCCAAGAAACCTATTAGGGCACCTATAAAACTTAATTGTTTAGGCAACAAGTATAATAGTTGTACCTTTAAGTATCTATCAGATATTCTAACGTTCATTTCTAATATTTTGGCCCTTTTCCAACATAAATATCCACTAAGGTTCAAAATATTATCATTTAAGACCTTAAGTATCATCAATTATATATCTTCTTTATTTCTGTAAAGCGATGGCCGTTAACTTGTAACAATTAATGGTCGTTGGGAGTCAAAATAACCCCTGAATTTTGTTTTTTGTTTGGGCAATGATTGAATTTTCTTAAAATTTTTATGTATTTCTTATTTGAAATTGAAGTACAAAGAAAATTTTCTACTTAAGTTCTAGCTCAATTACAACTTCTCTAAAGGTGCGCTTGATCTTGGTGTTGTTCTTTTTTTTTCTACTTTTTTTTGGTAAAGCAGTAAACCTCTCGTAATAGTGTATTCTAAATCTCTCTTTTCTTTTAATATAGGATGACCTTGTTAACCTTCGCAGAACATATGAGGTTATTAAATTGTTGTGCACGTAATTTAGCATCGTTTTGCCACAAGAACTTTTATTCTTAACACATATTGTTTATACGATAATACAATACCTAGTCATCTAAAAAGTCAATATGGTCCTATAAATCCAAGTTTGCACCCGCATGCAAAAGTAGCTGGAATAGCCGTCCCATTACAAGAAAAAAAGATGAATACGAAAACGTGATACTACCGGTACTTAGGAATGGTTCTCTAAGGAGTAGAAGAAATTAAAGTGCTCTTTTTATTGATTTTGATACAAGCAAATTTTCAGGTTAAGTTTTGACATGAATGTTTTAAGTTGAACAGATAATTATATGTTGGGGCTTGATCCACATCCTTTTTGGCTAAGTTCATACTCTTCTGTAACTAAGGATGCTTTAGTGAGCTTTTAACCTCTTACGTGAAAAATATTTAAATCCAGCCAAAAACAGTCGATTTGACCGCAGAGGTGTACCAGGAATGTTTAACAATCTTGTTCAATTACTGGTAAATATGTTGTTTGAACATTCTCGCTTTTATCATTACTTTCTTTTGGTGAAGCTTGATTTTAATTGCTTCCCTTTCATGCCTAGGACTCGCTCTCAACATGGTTGACCGAGGACCTCTATAAGGATGAGTTAAGACTGACCCAGAGTCCGATTTTGTTGGTGGGGCCTTCCCCCGAGGAATCCTATCTGGGTGATAAGTTGTTCTTCTAGTAGCATTCAGACGTAGAGCCTCACATCCGGCTACCCCTTCCCTCATGGAGATGTATAGGACAAAGACTCTTGGTCAGGGTTTGAGACAAAGCTTGTTGATGGGTATAGCCATATCCTCCTTTAGATGGCTAAATAACCCTTGGACTTATGACGCATTCATCCAGGACAACTTAGCTCCTCCATAGACCATAGTGGGCAAAGCGGATTCAGAGTGCGTGGGCAGGGAAAGAGAAGAACAAAGTAGGAGGATGAAGAAGAGACAAATGCGGAAGGTATCCCATTCCTCTCCTAGATTGTGCCAGCTTTGAAGTTCGCGACGACTCCCAGATCGGAGGTGATCCCTAGACCAAAGAGCAATGATGATATGTTAGGGCTGCGGGACGATAATCTCTTGATCTTTTTACTTTTTTTCCTTTCAATGTCAAGCCTTAGTCGCATAGTTTTTGTTTTCAATCCCAAGTGGGTTGCTAAAGGACGCCTATAGGATGATTCATAACCTAAAGGACATGGAATCAAGTTTCAAAAGTACCATGGTGGTCTATGGATGGGCTAATGAAGGAGAACATGGATGCGTCTATGCTTCCATTCATACCACCATTCGATAAAGGATTTAAGGACGTGCCAGGAGAGAGTCCTTCGAACTAAGTGGATATCAACCCCCGGGCTTATGCGAAAGGAGGACCCCTACAAGAAAAGGGTTACAGGGTGAAGACTGGGCCAATAGCAGAGTCCTCCCTGAACTTGCCCGTAAGTTTGATTTCGAGCCAACAAAAGAGAAATAGGCCCTGATCACAGCTAAAGAGAGCCCTGATTGCGGTGAAGTCTACAGAAACGAGGAACGAGCCCATGGAAATTGGTGGCTCTCATTTGAAAAGGACTCGATAGACAAAAGCCAATCTATTAGAGTTCAGACCGTCTTTTATGGAAGCGAAGACTGGTCTCGATAAACGAACCCATATAAATTGGTGGCTCTCCTTCAGAGTTCAATAAAGAATCATGACAAGAAGGCAAGAACGAGAACGTCTTAGATTCCTCAAATATTCAGCCTAGCTCAAAGAGGTCGAAAAAGTGATGTACAAGGATTTGGTATAGGAATTCTAGCTCCTAGGCCTCTTATTTGAATACTTGGAGAACTGTTAATTCTAGTTTACATAAAATTTATAATGATTTTCTTAAATACTCTCATGGTCTCTACACTTTTCTTTTACATACATTCATACATAGCACAAGGAGAAAGACACTACAAGAATTGAGGCTTTTAGCGACTGTTTTTTTTGGCGGTCGCTAAATCATAATTTAGCGATTGAAATTACAAGCGGTCGCTAAGTAGGAAAAAAGTGGCGGGGTCAACCAAAACAATGGTGCCACCTTTAGAGACCGAAAAAGTGATCGGTAAAGTTAGCGACCGATCAAGGCAGTCGCTAAAGTTAGCGATTGTATATAGCAACAGTTCAGCAGTCGCTAACTTTAGCGACCTATCACACGGTCGCTAAAAGAAAACTATAAAAGCTATCCTAATCTCTCTCTCTCTCTCTCTCTCTTCACCTTAGACGAACTGCCGGCATGTCACTTGCGACGACTTCATCGTGAATTCTTCACCATCGGCAAGCCCAGCTCAGTCACCCCGCCGCCCACGCCCCGGCCGCCGTTGGCACTGTTTTTGGCCACCGCCAGGTAGCCACGGTAAGTCAAGTGCCCTTGACTTGATTTGCTTTATAGTCTTGGCTTAGAGATTCTTGGTTAGTGTAGATGGATTATCTCCATTGTCATTTTAAACCGTAATTATCTTTCTATTCAAAAGTATTACATGTTAGATTTGTAATTGTGTGTTCCTGATTGTGTTCTTTATATGATCAATTTATGCGATCATTATATGATCAATTTTAGATGGAGGTGGGCATGTTGGCTTTTAAGGTGTATGTTGGCAATGAATAAAATGGTTTAAGGTAAGTATGTGTTGGTAATGTGGTCTATGTTATGGAGGGTTCTATGAAATTTGGTTTATGTGTTAATTGGTCTGCATAATGTACTCTATAGATTGATGGGATAAGAGTTTTAGTTGTAGTAGAGATAGATGTTGCAATTTGGCACGTCTGTGTGTTGGTAACGTGGTTAATATACGCAGTTCTGTGAAGTTGAGTCAATGTGCTTCTGTCTACATATTGTATTCTTCAAGATTGATGGAATAAAAGTATTAGTTTATAGTTGAAACAGATGATCAAATTAGTAATGTTGATGATTTCCTTCATTTCAAATGGATGATTTGTACATTGTAAAACTATGGGTATTTTGGTTTTATCAAATTAGCAATGTTGATGATTTCCTTCATTTCAAATGAATGATTTGTACGTTGTAAAACTATGGGTATTTTGGTTTTTGAGTTGCGATAAGAAAGTTACGCTCTTTTATCTGAGTTCTTTAACTCCAAGGATGAGCGTGGTTCGTTTAATACGGTTTATATAAGTTCACTAGAAAGGAACCCTTCGATTCAAGGATCTGGTTTTCATTTGCATCATTATTAAAATTTATATTATTGCACGGTTGGTATCTTGGTTGGTGATGGGTTTGGGATTTGGAGTTTCTATGTGAATGGACTACGAGATCTTTGCAGTCACATTCACCCTCACCGCTGTGTGTTTGATGCGTCGTCAGACATTTTTTGATGCTTCGAATCAAGCTCTTGTTTTGACGACCTGTCTTGTTCTTCAATTTGGACTGTATATGTTAGTGACCGTGCCTTGAAAGAATCTTCTGTTAAATGTACGCTTTAGTCTTTTTACATCTTTTGACTTATGTTCATGGGTGTGGTCATTATGGCATGTGTTGGTTATTGTTGGTTATACATGGTTGCTCTCCCATTTTGATGCATACAAGTTCAGTTCCTTATTAGATTCCAGTAAAAATGAGCTTTCTGATATTATTAACTACAATTAACACATTATAGCAAAATGTTGTATTCCAGGTTAATTCTGTAGTTGACTGTCAACCTAGGTAGTATGGTCTTTAGACTTCTGTTACTACTAGTGAATTACAAGCTATAGACATTAGGTTGATGTCTGTTTATACGGCCGTGTGAAGATCCTTTTTTCTTTGGCCTCTATCTAATTTTTCAGTATAAATGTCTTCATGACGAGTGGAAAGAGGCTTCTATCTAATTTCCAGCCCTAATTAGGGCTGATTAACACTGATTAACCATAATTAGCCCTAATCAACAGTAATTAATACTAATTAGCCCTAATCAATACTAATTAATCCTAATTAACTCTTAATTAAAGCCTAATTGATGGTTATTAAATCTAATTAAACTAATTAATTATAAATCACCCTAAATAGTTCGAATCAACCCTGATTAGCCTAATCAGCCCAAATTAGCCCTAATTAGTCCTGATGAGCAGCCAATGTCATCATCAGTAAGTTTAGTACATGGTGAGACAATATTAGTTTTGTCACGACCCGAACCCACGGGCAGGCCCGCGAGCTAGGCACGTGACCGGCCGCAGACCCAATGGACTCCAACGGAAGACTCTGCCAGGCTTTACTCGCTAAAACCAACATATGCCGCAGCGGAAATTAAAACTTCTACAACTTAAATTACATTTTCATACTTGAATACAACATTTATGCTAACACTCATCATAACACTGATTTGTTAACAACTAAACTAACCCAACATTCTAAATCTTTAGCGACAACACCAATACAGTCTCCGGAGCTCAGTGCCAAATTGTTCCTTCATATGCTCGTCACCATCACCTTACTTTCAAACTTGAAATGATAAGTAAGGGATGAGCTTCCACGTGCTCAGTAAGTAACCAATGATTCAACTAGGTGGACCATAGCATGTCATAAAATAACTCACTTTATATTATAGCATCGTTAAGATATCTAAAAATCATAGATTTGATAATCATCGGGTAAAACAAAACAAAGTACATGAAACCAAAAACTAAAGTATATAATGATTATCACAAAACTTCATAACAACTAGTTCAATCCCAACATTAGCTCAAACGATATGTTGCGGTCAGCGTACATTCCCCCCTGACTAGGGCCCACAATCCCTACTCCACCTGGGATAAATATTATTCGGTCAGGGTATGCGCCCCCTGACTAGGGCCCACAATCCCTCCTTCGTCCGGGAAACATATTGTTGTGGACGCAAGGGCGCACCATGAGCAACAGTACTATGCGTCAACGTATCGTCCCATTGACCAGGACCCAACAATCCAACTTTCCCCCGTGGATATGGGGCACAAAAATTGAATAAACAAGAACTATCTTTTGGTTCATCGTAAACACAACCACTCAACAAAACCATCCACACACCCCTTTCGATAACTTTCAAAATGTTCAATATTCACAAATACGACAAATACCAAAACATTTCAAATCTGAGTTTCATTGCATTTTCTAAACAAAATGTCAGTTACATGTTGGTCCGATTTTTAACGAGAAATAAATCACTAGAAGCCTTATTGGTAAATTAAGCCAGAACAGTTAAACATAATCAAAACAGTCAATGTTGAGAAGTATCACTTTTTAACTTTAGAAAACATATACATTATATGTAAAAATACTAGTTGAATCAAAGGGTCACTTACCTGCCGGTGACACATTTCCTCGATCCAAAAATGCTCTGAATAAACCTAGATTGGCATTCCATATGTTAGAACACAATCTATACTACAATACTATAAACCTAATATAAAGTACCCAAACTATCCTCACTTCTAACCCCGAAATCGCTCAACTCTAAGCGCGACTCACACGCGGCCAACCTAACCGAGAATCCCGATACTCTCCTTAATGCGTTACGATATCTCAAAAATTTATGCTAAATTACAATAAAACACTTTTATTGCTTAAAATATTATAAAAAGTCAAAATATGAATTTTTGAAATTTTAAATATTTTTGAATTAAAATAATTTCTTTAAATGCAAGAAAAGCCCATAAATAGCCATAATTGCTTCTAGCTTTAAAATATGTATAAAAATTATAGAAATTTAAATCACAAATTAAGATGCATTAAAAATATTTTTAAATTATTCATTTTGCTAAAACCAATGCGATACAGAAATTATAGCAAATCAACTCTAAAAATTACCAAACTTAAACTTGGGTGTATTTATAACATAAAAACATTATTCCAATTTTTCCAAAACATTTTCGTGGTGTAAGGGCTCCAAAAGAATTTTACAAATCTAAGCTTGCCAAAAATATTAAAAATACATATGATATCAGAAAAATATGAAATTTTGACAGTAATTCTATTATTACCCTATGATCCTTCCTGTAAAGTTCCAACATTTTTTGACAAGTTTACGATACCCAACTGCCATGCGGTACAACTGTGCCAGCATAGTGTACTGTTCACGCAGAACACAGTTACTGTTCATTATCTTATTCTCCTGTCCAAACCCAGAACACAACACAGTTCACGCAGCTTCCCTTTCACCCCTAGCACATTAGAATTCACTCCATTAACACACCAAATCTATACCTTCATACACACACTCAAGCCACTTACACACATATATCCAACACACTCATGCTCATGTATTCCCATACAACTAAAACACACAGCAACACACCCATATATATTTATGCCACCCCCACGCCACTGCCTTCCCTTTTTTCTTTCTCTTTTGCTTGCTTTTTCCTCTCACTCAATCACCATACACCCCTCAACCATGTATACCCTCAAACCTGTATACACACACTTGCACACTTCAGACCCATTAAACCCAATGCAAACACACTTTAAAGGTACTAACCAATACACATACCATGCACTACACACCATTCACACCCATATGAAAAGGCATGGCCATGCAGCCATGTCCCTACTCCATCACCCTCACGCACACCCTAACTTTGCAACCTACAACTACCTCTTTCACTTTCCATCTCACAAGGGTCTCTCTCTATTTTCATTTCACTCATACACACAAGGTATGCACACAAATAAACACTCAGCTATCTTCTATCTCACCCTTCTAACATCTTCTGCCTCAAATAACTTAATCTTCTTTAGACCTCCTGATTTCACTGCCATGTTTATTTCCCATACCGCTGCCTTCTCCTTACACACCCACTGCCTCACGGCAGTGGGTCTCTAACTCCTTCATCTGTTTACGCCCAAGGACAAACACACCTCAAGCAACATTCCCACTTACAAACTCTAAAAAAAAAACTCCCTCATGGCCCACTCCCTTCTCTCATTTTTACACATTCAAACACACACAAACACTGTATGCACACACCACATTTGCATACCCACCATTTCACACACCAAAATCCCTCCTTGTTCATAACATTACACCCACATAAAACCACATACACACAGCAGTATACTACCACACCTTGGCTATTCCATTTCAATCCCACTCACATAAACACGGCAGCCACCATGGCTGGCCAAACCGAGACCCCTCACGCCCTCTCACACTCAAGCGATACACATGAACGCGATTCGACAACAAGCTTACAAATACGCTAAGTAAATTTGTAAGAGGCTTACCGAAGGTTTTGATTTGCTTTGCCGGATTCCGGGGGTCCTTGTTTGGCCCTTTTTTCTCTCTCTTTTCCTCTACGTATTTCTTCTTCTCCCTTTTTTGCAAGAGCACTTCTCTTCCTCTCTCTCTCTCTCTCTCTCTCTCTCCTTCTCCATAGAAATTGTGTCTTCTCTCTTCTCTGCTGAGTCCCTCCACTCTTCCTCCTTCAGCCGCTCTCCGAAATCTTGTTAGGAGAAATTAGGGTCGGCTGCTAATGCAAATAGAAATAGAAATATAAATATAACCCTAAGCTACAAAATTACCAATAACCCTCATTTTCTTTGTTAATTAATCTAACTTCTACCCGAGTTTCCTCTTATAACTAAAAAGGTCCAACAATTGTTTTTAAAACTTGTTAACGGTTATTACACTATTTTGTTTCGCAGATCGTCGCCAGCGCACCAATATTTTCAATTACTTATCGCTAAGATTTTCTAAAATACTGTTAACGCTAACATTAATTTTTGCTTAAGATTTCATTCACTATCAATAATATCTGTTAACATTAAATTATGTCTTATGATTATAAAAATATCGCTAAAGATCATAATTATAGTGTTCCCCTAATTCGTCGCTAAAAAGTATGTTAAGAGAAATAATAATAAGAATAGTAATAATTCATCGTTAAAAAGTTAAATTAGTCCATAAAAATATATCGGGATTTTCGGGGTTTTACACTCTCCTCCACTTATAAAAAATTCGTCCCCAAAATTTATGTGCCTAAGATTGTTGTCCTCGAAATAGTATACTCTTAATCATGTCTGATAAACGGTCATAGACCTAGATACATTTAGACATTTGACAAACCACTCACATACAATTTCAAACAACTTCACAAAGTACGTCCGCTAAAGGCCTAGAAGCACAACACTGATAGATTTGCTCTTAACACACTTTAATCCACAGTTAAAGATAACCTCAAATATCAATACTCTTTAATCACAAGCTCTACCATGCTAGAACATCTTAACATTTAACTGTCTCCACTTTACCCTCTTAAATCGTGTAAATTGTGAGAATGGTCGCTAAAAATTCTATTCATACCGATCGTAAAGTCGTCACTAAAGGTCTCAATTCTTGTTGCTTACAACAATTGTCGCTAAATAACAAATAATCATCTACAATTTACCATAAAAATCAACCTTAGGTTCGGGGTATTACAAGTTTCTTGTCGAATTGAAACAAATTTGTTGCATAATATATATATATATATATATATATAAGTCTTCCTTTTTCATCATTGTAGCGTCTAGTGCATCTGTACCTAGAAGTATCACATACGGGATACCTCTTCCAGCCACCTTGGAGCAGAGGATTACTACTCATGTCCTCAACAATTAGTATGTTTTTACTTTTCAAAGCTCAATTCTTAACATCTTTTAGCGCACCTATCTAACTTAATACATTTTTATATTGGGATTGACGTATCTCTCTTGTGATTTCTTGTAATTAGCTTTGTTGAGGATTGTGTTAGGACCAAAATCGGTCCTATTATCAAGGTCCACCTCTCACGGCCTTATGCGACGTGAAAGGCGTGGACAGAAGCAGACAAGGAACTTGTCTAGGGGAAGTTCTTGGTAAGGATTGTCTATTTTTAATTGCTTTTTTTTTTGTTTTAGAAGTACAATATTGCTTAATTTTTTTTTCTAATCGTGTTTGAAATTGTGTTGAATTATGTTCAGGACTACTTCAAATCTGAGTTCGACGGAGACCAAGAACTTGGGAGGCAGGCTTGAGAGTGGCATTGTTCTAAAAACTACAAGAAATGGATGCCCATGGCAAGGAGGCAGGCGCTAGCTCGGGCGGGTGCGACAGATATCTTTATGGCCAGGGACCACAACCTCGAGTACTTCTCCCAAAGCTGTGTGGGGACAGTTGGTGGACCATTTGTGTACAGTAGACTGGGCGAAGCTGAGTGAGCGGGGAAAGGATATGGCTCAAGAAGAAGATGAAGTATAGTGTTGGATCCCGTCCATTTCTATGCATCAGCTAAAGTTGAGAGAAGAGGACCCTGAAAAAAGGCCCCCTACAATGCTTCGAAGCTTTAAGCACACACACAAAAAGAAAGATGTGCAGTGGGTTTCTGAGAGCACAGAGCAGTTTGCGGTGAGCACACAACTTTTGTATTCTTATATATTGTATCTTCATTGGTTACGGCCAGTTGCATTCCTCTAACATTTATGTTGTTTTCTTATACAAGGGTCATATAGCCAAAAATTTCAGCCAACTCGCAGGCAGATGATAGCCAAATAGTGGACGAGGTCTCATTGTGGTCAGAAGCTACATAGTGTCCTAAGAAGGACCGTGTGCTCGACCTCCCTCGTCAATTCGCACGTTCGTTGCTAGGCAGAGCTCAGTCGTCAGGTGCGACCAGTAGTAGCAGTTCTCAGGTTAAAGTGATGGATAAAGAGCGCTTTGCCATATTATTTGATGATAGACTTATGGCGATAATCCAAGACGGTTTTCTTATGCCCGGACCCAGACTTCAGGTAATACCAATTTTCTCAAGTATTTATGTATTTTGGTCATTCTATATGTGATCTTGATTTGTACATATTATGTTGAATCATTTGTATGGCTTCGTATAGAGCAATATTGTGCCTAGTGTCGGTGATTCGCAAGGAGGTGAGGACATTGTTAGATCGAAGAAGATGATGACGGGGTTGGTTGGTCTGCCGGCTAGTGATAGGGGTTGGCGTATTATGTATAGACTTGTGTAGCTTTGAGTTCATATACTTGACTCATTTTTCAAATTTTGGTTCAATTCATATACTTAATTTTAATGCATATGTTTATAGTTTGATGATGCTTTGTGATTGACGTATTCAAATGAATGCAACACTTTTGTCTTATTGTGTAGAATATATAGCTTTTGGACAAGTTATTTAAATGAATACGGGACAGGGGGTTGAATTAGTTTTTGAATGAATGCATTGAAAACTTTCAACGCATTCATTCAAAACCGATTCAACCAAGGTTGAATCGGTTTTGGGACCGATTGTTGAATTGGTTTTGGATAGGTTGAATCGGATTTGGGACATGTTGTTAAACTGGTATTGGATTGGTTGAATTTCTTTTAGACAGGTTTTTGGACCTAATTTTTTTTAGCAAAACCCAGGTTTAGCGACCGCACCGTGCAGTCGATAAAGCATACAACGTTGTCACTAAAGAAAAATGAATATAAAAAGAAAAAATATTTAGCGACCGCAGTGCGCGATCACTAACGTGGATAAATCAGTCGCTAAATAGAAAATTTAATTAAATATAAAAAAAATTAGCGACCGCCAAAACCGTTACTAAATATGATTGACACGGTCGCTAAATTTAGTGCCGATTAGGAAATACGGTCGCCAAAATTTAGCGACTAACCCTCTAGCCACCGTTTTAACGTCCACTTCTTGTGGTCGCTAAAATGGTTTAGTACATTCTTCGAGTGGCTTGCAAATTTAGGATACACATGATCATTTTTCCCAGTTCATTCTTGATCAACTCTGCCCTACTTATGAGAATTCTCAACTTTGATGGATATCTATAATGAGCTATCTACTGCGGTGCCTGTTATTCAACGGGGATATCAAATGACTCTCATGTGCCTACTTGAGTTCACTATAGAGCGGGCAAAGTCTTTTATTTGAGGTGAGCACATCCTTCCCTCACTCATGGAATGCTTCTTTGATAAGCCAGATAAGCATGACAAATAGTATGCTGGTGGCCGAATGGCTGCTTTGGTGTTATGTCTAGTCACTAAGTATCTCATTATTGTGGATATTGAATTTGTTGATGCGTGGTTAGTTACCTCATATCTCAAGTATTCCTTCAAGGAAGGATTTTAACTTTGACAGTGGTTGCCAAGACTATCAATGCTATCACCAAGGTAAACCAAGACCCTAGTACGGATTCAGAGGTAGTCACTTGTTTCTCTATATGTGGCTCATAGGTCATATACATTTAATAGCTGAACTAATTGAGGTAAGTTATCATCCTCGCACCTTTAAATCCAAACTGTTACTCTTTGAGGGTCGCTCGGGTATTGATGTCTGGACCCGTTACTCTATACTAAGCAGTCTATAGATATCCGGTGGTATTGCAATTGGTGGAGGGCTCATGGACCCATTATGCCGACCCTTGGATATCAATGTATGTGTCTCTTCGGTCTATGCTTCTTCTCTTTTTAGTTCCATTGTGAAATCCTTCAGCAGTTCGGTAATGAGCAAATCATTCCTTCGTCTTACATCAGTTTCTTCTCTGTTCGTGAACTCACTCCCTCCCTATTTTGGACCTTTTCTCAAGGGTGGGAAAACCTACTCACACTAGCGTCGTTCCATTGACATCGTGCATGGAGAATAGTAATGGTGTATCCTCTAACCTACCATCATGTCAGATTCTTACATCAATTTGCTGTGGCCTTGCATCTCGGAAACGGTTCTATCTATCGAGAGCAGACTGCGAGTAAAACCTGACTGGGAATTTTCAAGCAGCAAGGAGATCAAATTTCTTGAGAAAGCTAAGGAAGAGCCCTGCTTGCAGGAGGTTTTAGGACTTGAATTTCATGATTCACGAAAATCATCGCAAAGTACTGCTCAAAGCTTTCATCGACCTCAAACCGCAGAGGGGGACCAAAATTAATTTGGATTCGACAATCCTGGATTGATTGTCAAATGTTCAATCCGAACAAAAATCTGATTAGAAAATTATAATTTTATAATATGTAGTTGATCGCTTTGCCACTTCGCCTACTAATGATGATCACCAAGGAGATTAGCTTCATGTCAAAGCTAGAACTGGGCCGGATGATGGGATATATGTTTATCTTCAGGGTAGGTTTGATCGGAAGAGATAAAAGTGGTAACGATCAAAATAATGGGGGTTGATATAATGGCTGGGCAAGGAAATCAGAAGTAGAGGGTTTTAGCATTAGAGAGGCTAACTTTTAGAAGGAAATATAAGCAAAAGTTTCGCTCAACTATTCTTTTGGATGAGGATAACCATTCTCGTTTTGGAAAGAAAAGAAGAACATGATCGCAGGATGGCAAATAGAGTACTCCTTTGGTTGCTGATAGGACTTAAAAGTATTTGCTTTCTCTCTCTTTTTCTTTTTTGCTTTGTGCCCTAACTTTTGCCAAGGCTGCCCTTTGCACGGTCTTTACCCTAGCTGCCTATTTATGTTTATTTTTCTTTTTTTCAAAGAATTATTCAAAGTTAATGCCAATGAGACAAGCTTTTTATAAAACTTTACCGCACTTGATGCATCGTTACGGGTTGCCTACGTACCTCCATCTGAAGTGTTACATCAAAATGTGTGTGTTGAGTAATGTCCTTAAATGATGATCAGGTCATTCGTAGTTCATTTAAACATTTTGCCTCATGTATGATATTTCTTTAATCGATCTAAGTTGGCAAGTTATGACAATTCAATCCTATCTAAGTCGACTAATTTGGCTGCACTTCCCGTCATAATTTGCTTAATCATATAGTGTCCCAACCAATTAGGCTCAAAATTTCCCTGGGATTTCTAGATTTGTCCAATATTTTCTTTCAACAACAATCCCCTTCTTTCAAACCACACTCTTTCACTCGCTTGTTGAATGCTCAGACAATTCCTCTATGATAACCTTGGACGTGATAGAAAGATTTTAATCATTTTCATCTGCCAATGCATGTTCTTTGAAGCAGTTTCGAACCCAATGTTCCTCGGCGATCTAATTTTCCAAAAGTACTCTCAGAGAAGCTACTTCTAATTCTACTGGAATGACTGCTTCTATACCGTGAACCAATGAGTCGAGTGTAGCCCCAATTAATGTTCTAACTGATGTCCTTTAGCCTCAGAGGGCATAGGGAAGTTTGTCAGGCTAGTTACAACAAGTATCTATCAATCTGCTTAAGATACTTATAATACTCTTGTTGGCGGCTTCTACAGTCACATTGGTTTGCAGACAATAAGGTGAAGATCAGCGTTGTGTGATGCCATACTCTTGAATCATATTCATCATCTCTCCCTCAAAGTGTATTTTGTTGTCTTAAATTAAGTCATGCGAAACACCACATCGGTAAATAATTTTGGTTCTGATAAAATAGGCCACCTTTTTAGCATTCAAAACAGCATAGATGCAGCTTCTACCCACTTTGTGAAGTAATCTATAGCCACAGGTTCATTCTGCTAGAAGCTTTCGGATCAATTTTTCGAGTATTTCTACTCCCCATACCTGGAAGGGCCAAGGTGATGTCATATTATACGACTACCAAGGGGGAAGATGTTGCAGGTTGGTGTAGATGTGACTTTTGTGGCATTTGCATATGTAATTGACGTAGTCGCAGTTCACGATACTCCAATAATTTTCTTAACGAAGGACCTTTTTAACTAACCTTCGACCAATCATGTGGGGTCCATTTTCCCGAATGTATACTTTCTATAATCTGACAACCTTCTTCCTCCGTGACACACAACAGGTGTTCCCTATCGTGATGCCTCTTGTATAGATTATAATCACACATGATAATTTGTGCAGCCCTTCTTCACAGATACATGTAGTCTTTCAAGGATGTTCCTTCAGAGTACTTCCTCTCTTGGATTAAATTATGCATATTTATGTACCATGGTTCTTCATTTTGGCTTCATTTATCGGCGCGATCATAAAATAGTAGGCTTGTTGGTCCTGTTTCTTGATTACAAATCGTTCCACTTCTTACCTTTTGGGTAACTCTATCATTGATGCTAGGGTTGCTAACGCATCGGTAAAATTATTTTCAATTTGGGAAAGATATTAGATATCTATGTCATTGAACTTGTCCTCAATATTCCAAATGAGCATAGTAGGCTAGTAGGCACTCATCCCACATTTTCATATTCCTTTTAGTTGATGGATGATTAGGGCCGAGTCCCCGTATACCATAACATCCTTCACAACTAGGCTCAAGGCTATTTCCAAACAGATGATATTTCATATTCCTTTTGGTTTGAATTCGACAGTAAGTGTCAAACAGCTGATGTATTCGGTCAGACAAAGCAAAATCGAAACTATCATAGTTCTACCAAGCCTATGAAAGGCGACTTACATTTTGATCTTTGACTCAAATTATATTAAGAAATGAAATGAAAGACTCTTTTAAAATTTTTTCGATCAAAATGAAGTCACAGGGATGTGGGACACTCTAGACTACCATACTGTAAACGAATCTAGAAAGCTATAAATGTACCTCGAGAAAGCTCTTGCTTAGAAGACTCAGGAACTCCTTGCGATGAACCCACGATTTAAACAATATGAAAAAAATTTAGTATGAAATGTTATGATGTACCACTTCAAGGGAAATGTTATGATGTACCACTTCAAGGGAAGTAAGGGAAAAAATGTTGATCTTTATAAAATGTAGCCGAAGGACCTTTTTAATAAAGGTCTGGGGCGACAGAAATGATAAGGATAGCTAGCTCAGTCTGTGATATGGTGGTAAAGTAGAATATTTGGTGGAAATCGCAAACTAAGAAAATTCAACTAAGCAACCAGTTGGTCAAAAACCGACTGGTTCATCTATTAAAATTTTTATATTATCTCGAAATTTTGGAACATTATTTGTCCTAAATTCGGTAATTACCCTAACAAAACAAAATGGATGTACCCAATCTAGGGATTTTTCATATATATCAAAGATATTCACATGCATCAAGCATTAATCACAAGATATTTACAAATCATCCAATCAAGCACAATCTCTTAACTGGTCGGTTAAACCTAACTAACTGGACTGGTTTAACCAACTGGACTGGATTCTAACTGGGCAAGATTAGACTACTTATTGGATTGAATTAAATAAATTAGACTTATTACATTATTGGGTCTCAATCCGTAATAATAATACTAAATAATCATTAATAAAGTCCAATAAAACAAATAAGAAAAATAAAATAAAACTACAAAAATTAGGTGTACCACCTGTCGGCGTTGCATTGCCGACTTCAATTAACACAGACCACGTGCCTCAAACTTCTACCAACACTTCACAGCGCGCGTCACAATCACCTCCGCTACAGCACCATCACCTCTGGCCACCACAACACCATCGACCACCGGACAACACCAACATTAGCCACCCCACCGTCAATCTGTGGTTAAATAGAACAAACACAAACCACATAATATTGAAAAAAATTTAGCTGCTATCCCGATTAGAGGAATCTTCTTCATATCCCCTATATAGCGACAACCAAACGTTTTTAAATGTTTCTAATAGCTTTTATTTAGTGATGTTTCTGACAAATCTTCTTCCTATCCCCTATCCCCCCAGTTATACTCCCCTTCCATCCCTTACTCTATTGTACCCCGCTATCGTGCGGTCCTAAACTTTGTATACATTTTGTTTTTCGATTAGTATAGAATCCATTCTTTATATATATATATATATGTTGTGTCTGTTTTAGGGTTAAATAATTGCTGATAGATCATCAATTATTTAGCCCTGGTGTGCATTGAGAAATATTTATTGGATTGATAATGATTGTTGAGAATTTGTAATTACATGTTTGGGTATTTAAATAAATATTGTTAAAATTAGTTTGACTTTTCATCCGTCACTATAAGTCTTACTTATTCAGTGAATAAATGACTTTTAGCGACGAAAATTCCGTCGCTAAAGTTTTAAACGACAAACCTTTAGCCACGATCACTACAAGAAAAGAAGGATTTTACGATGGAAGAAATTCCGTCGCTAAAAGATCTTTCAGCTACGGGTTTCACCGTTGGTAAAAGTCCGTCATTAAAAATGTAGCAGCAACGGACCATTTCGTCAGTAAAATGTTATGCAGACAGACAGTTACCGACGAACTTTTAACGACTGACTAAATCGTCGCTAAATTTTTTTAGAGAATTTTATGATTTTCAATGGTTTTTTTTTTAAAATTAAGCGACGGTAACTTTTCGTCGCTAAAAGTCCGTCTTAAATTAGGTCAGATCTGCCTTCCTCCCGTTTCTCTCTCCGTCTCTTAATTATCTCTCACCCACCGACGTTCTCACCTACGGCGACCCCTTCTACGGCGAGGCACACCTCCGGCGACACCACCATCATCCTTCTTGCTGCTCGAGCTCAACTACTCCACCGAAGCAGCTTCTCTCTCACCTGCCGCATCACCTTTCCTGTTGCCGTCGAAAGCCCGTCGCTCCAGCTGCTGCTCCAGCTAACACTGCAGCTGTTTCTCTTCTCCTTGCTACTCGGCTGCTCAATCGAAGCAGCTTCTCACCTACACCAGTGCTTTTGCTAGTTCGTTACTCTCTTCTCTCCCATTTGATATGTTCTGCTACTGCTGCTACAGTGCTACTAAGTGCTACCTCAATTGCTCGTTGCTCAATGTTTTGCTGTTTAGCTCAATGATTTAGGGCATATAAAATCTAACATGACAAAGTATTATACACTTCAGTTATTAAAAAGTGGAAGATTAACTGAAACGAAGCAAAACAATACTCTGAAATAAGCTAATCAAGTTGAACTAATAAAACCCCCTAGGTGCGCCTTTGCCTTTAATAACACTGACCGAACCCTAAATTGAACTAATTGAACCCCCTAATTGAACCCTAAATTGAAGTAATTGAACCATAATTAAATCCTAAATTGAATGCCCTAATCGAATCAAACCCTAAATTAAACTAATTAAATCCCAAATTGAATGCCCTGATCCAACCGAACCCTAAATTGAAATAATTGAACCCCCTAATTAAACCCTAAATTGAATGCCCCAAATCAACCAAACCCTAAATTGAATCAATAGAACCCCTTAATTGAACCCTAAATTGAAGTAATTGAACTCTAATTAAACCCTAAATTGAATGCCCTAATTGAATCGAACCCTAAATTAAACTAATTGAACCCCTAATTGAATGCCCTAATCCAACCGAACCCTAAATTGAATTAATTGAACCCTAAATTGAACTAATAGAACCTCCTAATTGAACCATAATTAAATCCTAAATTGAATGCCCTAATCGAATCGAATCCTAAATTAAACTAATTGAACCCCTAATTGAATGCCCTGATCCAACCGAACCCTAAATTGAATGCCCCAAATCAACCGAACCCTAAATTGAATCAATAGAACCCTCTAATTGAGCCCTAAATTGCTGTAATTGAACCCTAATTAAACCTTAAATTGAATGCCCTAATCGAACCGAACCCTAAATTAAACTAATTGAACCCTAAATGAATGCCCTACTACAATCAAGTCCTAAATTGAAATAATTCAAGCGCATCGGATATGTGCATTTTGAATAATTTTTTTTCATTTGAACATTGATCATTTGTTTGATAATTTTAGGTAGTTAATTGTGTATTTGAGAATTTTGATTATTGAACTGTGATTTTAGGTTGTTAATTGATGATTTTAGGTTATTAGCTGTGTGTTTGAAGTAATTGCAATTATTAATTGATGATTTTAGGTTGTTAATTGTGCATTGAGCATTTGAGATATTGAGATTATTGAAGGAGGATGGGACCCAATTGGATTGAATGTGTGATTTTTGTTAATTTTTATTGCATTGAGCATTTGAGAATTGAGAATTGAGATTGTTGACGGAGGATGGGACCCAATTAGATTGAGATACCTATTAGTTAGCGCAGACACGGACACCACGTCTGATCGACGGTGTCCGACATTTACAAAATAAATCAACATATGCCGATGTGTCCGGAGGTGCGTGTCGGTGGGCGTTGGACACGTGTCCGGAGGCGTCGGACACGTGTCGGTATGTGTCGGACACGTGTCCGACACATACCGACACGTATCAGACACCATATCGACACCCTATATGAAGTGTTGGAATTGAGATTGTTGACTGTGCATTAAATTTAGGTTAATTAGGTTAACGCGACATTTTGAGCATGCACCCCCTGGAATCTCATCGTGGCTTCAGTACTGGCTATAATTAGCCCTAATTAGTCCTGATTAATAATATTTTAATAAATCAACTAACCATAATTAGCTCTAACGAGCCTAACTATTTTTAATTAACCCTAAGAACTTAATGAAAATCAAATTAGATGTAATTATCCCCAAATTAGCCCAAATGAACTTAATTACGCGCATATTAATTATAGTTAGCCTAATTAGTCATAATTTGCACTAACATAACCCAATTAAGCCTAATTAACGCTAATTAGGACTAATCAACACTACTCGGCACAATTAAACCCTAATTAAGACTAAATAATCCTAATTAGTCCTAATCAACCATAGTTAGCTATAATTATCCGAAACTAGTCCTCACTAACAATAATTAGCCCTAAGCCTAATTTTGCCCTAATTAGGACTAATCAGCACTACTCGGCACAATTACACCCTAATTAGGACTAAATAACCCTAATTAGTCATAATCAACCCTAATTAGCTATAATTATCTGAAACTAGCCCTCATTAATAATAATTAGCCCTAACATAACCCAATTAAGCCTAATCTAGCCTTAATTAGAACTAATCAGCACTAGTCGGCACAATTAAACCCTAATTAGGACTAAACAACCCTAATTAGTCCTAATCAACACTAATTAGCTATAATTAATACTCGTAATTAACCTTAATAATCCAGTTAGCCCAATTAGCCCTTGTACATTCCATAATTACTCCATATTGCCCAGAGATGGTTCAATTACTCGTTGTTTACGAACCCTGCCTTTTTTATATTGGTTGTAGTTTTGAGAAGTCCATTGGCAACGAGATGGTTCAACTCGTTGCCAACGAATTCTATTTACACGGAATTGGTAAAATATGTAACGATCTTTCTGCAGTTTTGATATTTTGGAAAGATTCTTGCATATGTTATCAATTTCTGAACGCATGCATGCATAAAAACCCTTAGTTCCCTTTCAAAGGTACTCATTACAAAGTAATGCTTTGTAATGATCCTTTGGATGTCCAGTTTGGACAATTTGGAAAAGCTAATTATTTACAAAACAGTGTTTTGACTCATGCTTTGTGTTCTATGTCGTGGATATTTGGTACACGTTCTCGTGTGTTTCTCCGGGTGCATACAAATTTGGTGTTCTAACATCCGTCAAACCTTGCAATCCAAGGTTAGATGAATGTTAGAACTCCTAATCGATGTCGTATACTTGGAGAAATGCGGGGAAGTGCTGCCGAATTTTTCGCAGACATGGGACTAAGCATGAGTTATTCACTGTTTTATAAACAAATGTTTTTCTGAATGGGATAGGACCACTACTTGTTAGGGAGTGGAGGGGAAATATATAGACATGTTGTAACATTCATGCATATTTCAGACGCACATGTGGAAGAAGGACAAGGACGAGGCGCACCGGGCAGGCGACTATATTTCAGATATTGCCCGGCGGATCGATGTAAGTCGATTTGTTTAAGTTGTTAATTTTTTGTCTTTCTATCCTCAATGTCTGTTGCGTTAATTAATGCCCTAACATATCTTTATATCACTGTTTTTGCAAGCCTCGTATGAACAGCTTAGGGGGTCCGAGGAGCAATCCGGATAGCCATCAGCGTCCACTAGTACGGGTGCAAGTACTGGGGCGTTGAAGCGATGGCTGGATACGCCGGAGGTCGTCAATCCGCCGAAAGGCCGCATACGCGGCCTGCCTAGTTGGACTAATTGTGCCGTGATAGGAGCTTTCTCACCCCCCGCTGCCCCTCCACAGACACCGGCTCCTTGGCATCCGTTGGACGACGAGGAGATCGCGCGCATTGCTACGGCGGTGTTGAGGATGATCAGGGAGCAGGATCAGAAGGGTACCGCAGCTGGACATGCCGAGCCGGCCTCGAATCAGCAGGATCCAGATTCGGGACTCGACAACCCCTGATGAGCCCCTTCTCTTGCCCGAACCCAACTTCCCCACCCCCTGGCCCCCGCGCCCGGCTTGTACTCTTCTCCCCTCCCCTAACCGGCTGTATCCAGTTCCCAGCTTGTACATAATGAGTCTTTTTTATGATTAATTATACATATTTCTTTGTGTATTGATTATTGGGCGTTGTTGTTGAGGATTGATTTTTTTATTACAGGTTTGGGCATTAGAAAAATAAATATTTTAAAGAAATTTTGACTTTTGACGACGGATTATATCCGTAGCTAAAATTTTTTATCACTACCGGTTTTTTAGCGACGGAATATTCCGTCGCTAAAAAATTTATTCCGTCGCTAATTAATAAATAAATCCGTCGCAAAAACTTAAGTATTACACGACGGATTTAAAAATTCTGTCGCCAAACTATTAGTAACGGGCTTTTATACGAGGGACTTTTAGCGACTGTAAATCCGTCGTTAAAACATTTAGCTACGGATTTTAGGCTTTTAGCGACGGATTTCCCCGTCGCTAAAAGCCTTTTTTTTCTTGTAGTGGATATCCGTCGCTAAAAGTCATCAATTTTTTAATAATTTTTAGCGACAGACGTTCCGTCGCTAAATGTATGTTGTTAAAACTTTTGGCGACGAATTGTTCCGTCGCTAAATATTTTACGTAATAAATTATTTTCAATAAAAAAATAAACTAAAACACGAAAAATATATTTAGCGACGTATACGCTGTCGCTAATTGTATAAATACGTCCATCACTGAAAGTTGACTTTTAGGCGATGAATTTCAAATTTTCGTCGCAAAACTTTTAGCGACGAGGTCATAGGCAATGGACTTTTAGCGACGGGTAGTTTGTCTCTCAAAGTATTTGGCGACGGATATAGGGTTTTTAGAGAAACAGAATTGTCCGTCGCTAAAAGTATTTTTTTTCTTGTAGTGGATGTAGTCCAAAGAAACTGACAGTGGTTCGGGAATTAGGTTCGAGATCTCCACCAAGTTTGACAAACATGGTGCCTCTGCTGCCATTAGGCCGTCGCAAATTCGTTATCGACTCTGTCGTTTCCACTCTCCTGTCCCTCGGTATTCGGATTACTCTTGTAATTTCTTGGCCACCATTTGTTTATATGGATTTTCAGAGATGGGTTTTTACATTTAGTAATACTAATTCTTTTTCATATTTTTTGAATGGATAGGTCATCAATTTATTAGTTTCGTGTTCAGCCTTTTTGGTGGGATCATCATTTCTACATCCATTCATCCTCAACTTAGTTCTATATATTCTACATCTTACTCGTGCACTCACCACAGGAACTTCAACCTCTCTTTTCCATCTCATCCTGAACACTAGTGCACCCTACTGTCTTTGCCCCCGGCAATAAACGCTTAAGCCTTAAGCTTCGTTTAAACTTTGTCGGGTAAAATGTGAGTAAATAGTTCTACGTAGTGAGTTATCTCAAGTGTCTCCACATCCATCCATCACAAGCAAAACAAAGAGATAGAAATTGAAAAATAGGATACATAGCAGACTGAAAGCATGTGATATAATCTACCAAGATTTATCGTTTATTCAACAAAAGAACACTGGATTGGCTTTTGGCAGAGAACTAGCCAAAGAGACGGATGGAAGGCGGGGGCAGCGGCTGCAGCATAGGGAGGTGCGTCGGTCGGATCTTGGGAGTCATATGGAGTACCGTGCCAAACTTCAAATCAAAGCAATTGGTGGGTATGGATGTGGGCGTGGACTCCCAGAAAAAAGAACCCTGTCGCCGTGCACGTGAGACAAGACTTAACCCGTGCGGAAGAGTGAACTCTTAGCACTGCCTTAACATGGAACTGCCAGTCATAATCTGTCATTTTCCATCTGCCAAGACCTGCTAAAGCTTAAAGGGAGGGAAAAAAAAAAAGAAGAAAATACAAAGGAAAGGCCGTATATTGCTCTTATGATGTGAAGTCCGACTTGACGTTGGACCTGTCTTTCATTCTCACACACAACCATCATCTTCACTGCTCCCCACCGCCAACCCCCCCGCCCCTCTCTCTCTCTCTCTCTCTCGCTCCCCCCCCCCCCCCCCCCCCCCCCCGGCCCCTCTTGGTCTATCTGCTTTTATATGATTTGCTAGCGTACACAACCCATTTCATCCGACCATGGTGAATGGGGGTTAAATGACGAGTCATCGTCACACCCGTGATTATGTGTAAAAGTAAATTAATAATATAAAAAAATTATATTAAAATAATTATTACGCATAAGTATTTATTAACACATTCGATAAATTAATTATAAATAATTATTTACTATTTAACTTTTTTTGGTAGATTTTTTAAGAAAAAATTATATGATGTCACTTATCACCATTTTAGATAGATACTTATTAAGTACTCTCTTCGTCCCTCATAAATTAATTGTATTTTTTTTTTAGATCATCCCACAAAAATTACTCACTTTTTTAATTAAGAAAAATTCCTTAATTTTTTTTTTCATATTTACCCTTTTTACACTTTTTTTATTTAATTTTTCTCTCAACATTTAACTCTCCACCAATTCATTTTCTCTGCCTAGACCACTTTTTTGTACTTTTTTATTCAATTTCTCTTTCCATATTTAACACTCTACCAATTAATTTTTTATGTCCTGCCTTATTCTCTTCCCTCTCTCTCTAAAGGATAAAACGAGAAGCACACAATATACAACCTAAATCCTTAATATGCATGCCAAGTCAAACGTGATCGAATTATCAAAGATGAAAGGAGTACTAAAGTGGTGTTACATTAAAAGAAGTTTTTTATATATATATGAGCTGCCGTACACACGCGATGCATGCACGACTAATTCATTTTATAACTCCTAAAATAAATTCTTACGTTGCATGTGATAAAAAAAAATCACAGAAACAAAAAGAGTCTATTTAAATTTTTATATCATCCGTAGTGCCTTTCAAATTTTGTAAAGCATAAACACCATTGGACATGGAAACATGCTGCTCTCTATTTGTTTTCTTGAAATTTTAGCCATACCCCTGCAAAATGTGATAAACGCATAAAAGGTCAATATTTTATTCACATATAAGCTTTAATTTTGCACAAAATTTTCATCATAGGTAGATCTGGATAATTTTTTTTTTATTTCTTACATAGTCAGAAAATGACATCTGATTCTATATTCAACAATGTGCATTTTTTTCTCCGCCAAGTTCTCGTTGAAAAACTATGAAGATGGATGGGGGAATGAATTTGGTTTTGTAAAAAGAGAGGCTAAGATAAAAAAATATATATAAAAACTAAATAAAACAACCATCACTACCGCCATCATAAGGACTCCCAGCACCACCGACCACCAGCTCCTCACAAACACAACCACCACTGCCAGTTGACTTGCTAACTATTGCACATGTAAAACTATAAATGAATTGATTTTTTTTTTATTTCCATTGGAGATTAGGAATAGATGGACATGTAAATCTAACTACCTGAATTTTGCAAGAGTTAAGCAAACAACCGCTTCTTGCAATGTCAACCAAACTCTGCTAGAAGCGCGATCCTAATCTGAACGGATTAAAGCATTCAACTAAATAATGCTATCAAACTTGTGCGATATGTTTTCCATCCTATGCCTATAGATATAATTACTTTCCAACTTCGAACATTATAAATTAACAAAAAAAGCCTATAAATATAATTACTTTAAACTGTTGTAATTCATGTTAATATAGAAGAACCTTAAAGTATTTCATCCAATCATATGCATTCGAATTTTTACACGTTTTCATTTGCATCATTTTTAGCAGTTTGGTGACGAAAGTGTGTCAATTTAACTAAATTGTTAGAATTTTTATTTCCTGCTGCACACAAAGGATCTTTGTTAACTATACTTACCATGGGTTAGTCTTTCCTAGCCACTGCCTACGTGCGGAGAGTGTCTTCCAATGGTGGAGACTCTTCCGCTCCCCTCTTTTCCATTGTTTTTTTCTCCTCTCCCTTCATACTTTCAAGTTCAGATTTTAGTAGTCCTCTCACTTTTTTGCTTCATCTTTGTCGTCTCTCTTGGTGAGAAGTAGAGGTTTCTATGGTCATGGACATTCTCTATTCATGATTTATTCATTACTGGGGATATATGTGCTCACATCTCTACTGAATATATTTGGTTTTCTTTGTTTGGATTGTTATAAAAAGTATAACTTCGTGTATACTTGTGCAGAAAATAAGGAAGTACGAAAATACTGAAATGTAGTTTACTAAACAGAACAAACAATATTAACGATTAAAATTAACTCACAACAAAATCAGATAAACAGTAATGGAGAACCGAGGCGTGAATTTGATTCACTGTCCTTAAGACTTTATTCGTCCTGCAACGATGCTAACGGTCTCCTGACGAAAAACCTCCCAGGATACAACGGTAGTACGTCTGGAAATAAGAACACTCCAAATTTGCAGATCCGGCGAACCAAAACTATGGCACAGAACTCTTTCGGACACAGGAACGAGACAGCAGAAATATTGCAGAATAATTATTTCGGGATGAAGTGGTTAATCTATATCAACTTCTGAAAAACTGACTCGTTTTTATACACAGAGTATTCACTGGGGGTGCAACTCTTCATAGAAAAACTGTTAAGCTGGAAAGGTCACAACTTTCCGGAAAAGAAAATAAATAAATAAACTTTATTTATTTAAAATATTTGTCCCAAAAAGATTAAAGCCTAATGGACCCAAGCCCAAGCCACGGACCGGGACGGGGCGGGGCGGGCGGCGCGCTCGTGTTGTGGACGTTAGGTCAACCTAGGTCCTCTCTCCTTACAAAACATGGGTACCCCCAAGGGGCCCAACCCTTAGCTCAAGACTAAGCCTTATAAGGAGATAACTTGGCTTTATCTCTTCTATATGGAATACTCTTTTCCCTTCAAGGTGAACCACTTCAATTTTCTCATTCTCCTCTCATTCGTTTTAAACATGTGAATATACCACGATCATCTAATCCAATAGAGGAACATGAATCAATTTGTTCTTAACCAAAATATGGTTTGGAACCAATTTAAAAATTGAGTCAAAGTTGCTTCTCCACAATGGGTTTAAAACCCCAATACCAACAATCCCCCACATGAAAAGAAAATTGACTGGACACTATACGCAAAGATACACTGACACAAGAAAGAGTTCTTTAGAACGACACTGCATCGGGATAGGTAGCCGATGGCCTTGAACCTTCCCTAGTGAGAACTATCGGATTTACTGGTTAACCAGTGAACGTGATGTCTTGAACTGTTCAACCTTTAGTGTAAACCAAGACAATAGAACTTCACACAGTATCGCTCAAACATTGTTTTGAGGTTCTCATTGTTGTGTTCATTTTGGCCCTGAACAGCTCCTGGTTTTCATGAGTACTCTCTGAGAATTTAGCCTTACAATTCTCATAGAAGCGGCCCACTTCTTACTCACATAGGTGACTTCTTATTAAGAGGTTCCTACTACACCCCCACTTGGATTTCCAAGATATAAGAGTCATTAAAAGCATAGCTTAACCTAACCTTTTGTAGGTTCCACTGTCTTCTCATCATAGGACTGGATATGAGGTTCTTAACCCCTCACAGTGCTCCATCTGAGTCACATTTACATAATTTGGTTTTCCCTTTGAACCTAGATCTTGGGATCTCCAGTTAGCTAGGTAGGGTTTCCATTATGGTAACTCTTTAGTTCATAGGCTTAAGACCCATTCCCCTCGATGACGTATTTACTTTCTCTCTAGTTAAAGCTTTTGTTAACGGATTCGCAATATTATCCTTTGACTTCACGTAGTCAATAAAGATAATTTCACTAAAAAATAATTCTTTAACGGTATTGTGTCTGCGATGTATGTGTCTAGACTTACCGTTATACATACTGCTTTGTGCTCTTCCAATTGCAGATTGACTATCACAATGTATGCATATTGGTGGCATGGGTTTAGGCCAATTTGGAATATCCTCCAACAAATTACGAAGCCACTCCGCTTCTTCTCCTGCTTTATCTAAAGCAATGAATTCAGATTTCATAGTGGATCTGGCAATACATGTCTGTTTAGAGGATTTTCAAGAAATAGCTGCTCCTCCTAATGTAAACACATATCGACTTGTGGACTTTGTTTCATTAGAATCTGATATCCAGTTGGCATCACTGTATCCTTCTAATACGGCTGGATATCTTAAATAATGCAGACCAAAGTTTAAGGTATATTTTAAGTACCTTAAAACTCTTACAATAGCTATTCAGTGATTCTTTCCCGGATTACTAGTATATCTGCTCAACTTACTGACAGCATATGCTATATCGGGTCTTGTGCAATTCATGATATACATTAGACTACCAATTACACGCGAATACTCTAATTGAGATATTCCTTCACCAGTATTCTTTGTTAGATGTAAATTTACATCTAGGGGTGTCTTAACCGGACTATCATCGTAATTTTTAAATTTGTCAAGCACTTTCTCAATATAGAGAGATTGTGACAAGATTAGTTCATTTGATGTTTTGGTAATTTTCATACCAAGTATAACATCAGCTACACCCATATCTTTCATCTCAAACTTACTGGTCAACATTTTCTTTATAACCTTAATGAACTCATTATTGCTCCCGATAATGAACATGTCATCCACATAAAGGCAAATAATGACATTTCCATTTTCCGTACCTTTAACATAAACACATTTATCACATTCGTTGATTCTAAAGCCATTTTCAATCATGACTTTATCAAACTTTTCATGCCATTGTTTCGGAGCCTGTTTTAGTCCATAAAGTGACTTGACAAGCTTGCACACCTTCCTCTTATGATTAGGAGCTACAAACCCCTCGGGTTGCTCTATATAGATCTCTTCATTTAGATCTCCATTTAGGAAGGCTGTTTTCACATCCATTTGGTGTATCTCAAGATTATTAATAGCTGTAATAGCTCTCAATATTCGAATGGATGTTATTCTTGTAACTGGTGAATATGTATCGAAATAATCAAGCCCTTCCTTTTGTCTATATCCCTTGACAACCAATCAGGCCTTGTATTTTTCGATCGTTCCATCAGCTTTCATCTTTCTCTTGAAAATCCATTTACACCCTAATGGTTTATTTCCAGGAGGAAGATCCACCAGTTCCCACGTATGATTTTGCATGATGGATTCAATTTCACTATTAACAGCCTCTTTCCAATGAGGAGTTTCAGGACTCGACATTGCTTCACTGTAAGTACGAGGCTCATTTTCTAATAAATATGTTAGAAAATCAGGACCAAACGATGTAGACATTCTAGCTCTCTTGCTACGTCTTGGCTATCTTCCTCTTGTGAGGGATCTTGGTCCATACTAGTTCTTTCTAAATAATTCCGTTCTTGTGCAACTTTATACGGAAACACATCTTCGAAGAAATGTGCATTCCTTGTCTCCATTATGGTGTTGATGTGTATGTCGTCAATTTCAGATTTATGCACTAAGAACCGATATGCCGAGCTATGGCTTGCATATCCAATGAAAATCTCATCAACCGTTTTAGGCCCTATTTTGACCATTTTAGGTGGTGGGATTACTACCTTTGCTAGACACCCCCACACTTTAAGATATTTAAAGGAAGGAGGACGACCTTTCCATAGCTCATAAGGTGTCTTTTGCAGCTTCTTGTGAGGTACTTTATTAAGTATATGATTTGCAATTAAGACCGCTTCCCCCCACAAGTTATCCAGTAGTCTAGAATTTATTAACAAAGCATTCATCATTTCCTTTAAAGTACGATTTTTCCGCTCAGCAATTCCATTTGACTGAGGTGCATATGGTGCCGCGGTCTCATGAATGATACCGTGATCGGCACAAAATTTTGCAAGAAGGAAAACATATTCTCCACCTCTATCACTTCTTAGTACTTTGACTTTCTTGCTAAGTTGATTTTCAACCTCAATTTTATATTGCATAAATGCTTCCAAGGCTTCATCCTTGCTTCTAAGCAAATATATATAACAAAATCTAGTACAATCATCAATAAAAGTAATAAAATACTTTTTTTCTCCTCTAGATTGTACCACCTTTAAGTCACATATGTCACTATGAATTGGACTTAAAGGTTCCGTATTTCTTTCAATTGACTTGAAAGACGTTCTTGCCATTTTAGCTTCAACACAAATTTCACATGCATTATGTGAGTCAAAATTCATTTTAGGCAAAAATCCATTTTTCACTAGCTTTTGTATGGAACCATGATTTACATGACCTAATCTACGATGCCATAAATTGGGAGATTCCAACAAGTAAGCAGAAGAAATATTTTTATTCATATCGGAATTCGCTACAGCTTTAGGCACGATGGTCATTACATTTAACTTAAACAGACCATCACATAAGTACCCTTTTCCTACAAACATCTCACTTTTAGTGAGTACAAATTTATCACTCTCAAACACTAGCTTGAAACCATTCTTCCTCAATAATGAGCCTGACACTAGATTCTTTCGAATGTCTGGCACATGAAGCACATTGTTGAGACTCAATTCCTTGCCAGATGTCATCTTTAAGACCACCTTGCCCATCCCTTGCACCTTTGAAGAGGAAGAGTTTCCCATGAACATATTCTCATTGTTGGCGCTCTCATATGTAGTAAACATACTTCGTTCGGAGCACACATGTCGAGTAGCACCCGTGTCTACCCACCACTGTTTGGGATTTCCAACCAAGTTGACTTCGGATACCACCGCAGATAGATTCAAATCTGTCACGTCCTCGGTTATTTTGGTAACTTCTGTCACATTGGCTTGAGAATGCTTTCCTTTCTTTCCTTTGTTCTTGCGACTGTAGCAATCCTTAGCTCGATGACCTGGCTTGTCGCACACATATCAATTCCCACTGAACTTCCTCTTTTTATCACCGCCCTTGGAATTTGAGCCGCTTGCTCCACTTGGACCATCTGATTCATAAATTTTCCTCCTCTTTGACGGACCTTGCTCGACCACATTTGCCTTGGCTTCTTGATGATAATTACCGGCCTTTTTCTCGGACTGGCGATTATCCTCCTCAATCCTCAATCTGACTATCAAGTCTTCAAGTTTCATTTCCTTGCGCTTATGCTTCAAATAGTTCTTGAAATCTTTCCAAGTAGGTGGCAATTTTCAATTAACGCAGCCACTTGAAAAGATTCTCCAAGTACCATTCCTTCCGCATGAATATCATGCAAAATTAACTGAAACTCTTGGACTTGACTAATCACAGTCTTGGAATCCACCATCTTGAAATCAAGGAATTTGCCGACGACAAATTTCTTTGAGCCGGCATCTTCCGTTTTGTATTTCCTCTCCAAGGATTCCCACAATGCTTTCGCATTGACCATTGGACTGTATACGTTATACAACGCATTGTCCAATCCATTGAGGATGTAGTTCTTGCACAAAAAATCTGAATGCTTCCAAGCATCCACGGCAGCCACTGTTTGCCGGTCAGGATTTTCACCAAGATCTAGTGCATCCTCTTGAAAGAATCTTGCCAAGTTCAAGGTGGTAAGATAGAACAACATTTTCTGTTGCCATCTCTTAAAATATTTTCCGTTGAACTTTTCCGGTCGTTCACCAAGTCCAACGGAACCATGAGCAGGTGCAACGTAAGGTGTCACATACACAGTCCCACCGCTGGGATGAACCGGTCCACTTTCCGGAATGGTTTCGCTAGTAGCCATTGTTATATCTATCAACAAAATATAACAACAATTAATAAACAGTCCAGTCTATTACAAAAGTATAAAACAGAGTCTAGAATCACTAAAATTAAATTCAGAATCTAAAAATAATTTTAGTATAGATTGACATAATCAAATATGAAAACGAATTTGAAAACACTGTTTCTACACATGCAACACAAAGTGCGTGGAAAAAAGTCTTAAGAATGTTATAAAAAGTATAACTTCGTGTATACTTGTGTAGAAAACAAGGATGTACGAAAATACTGAAATGTAGTTTACCAAACAGAACAAACAGTATTAACGATTAAAATTAACTCACAACAAAATCAGATAAACAACAATGGAGAACCGAGGCGTGAATTTGATTCACTGTCCTTAAGACTTTATTCGTCCCACAACGGTGCTAACGGTCTCCTGACGAAAAGCCTCCCAGGATACAACAGTAGTACGTCTGGAAATAAGAGCACTCCAAATTTGCAGACCCGGCGAACCAAAACTATGGCACAAAACTCTTTCGGACACAGGAACGAGACAGCAGAAATATTGCAGAATAATTATTTCGAGATGAAGTGGTTAATCTATATCAACTTCTGAAAAACTGACTCGTTTTTATACACAAGCCACAGACCGGACTGGACGGGGCGGGGCGGGCGGCGCGCGTGTGTGGTGGACCTTAGGTCAAGCTAGGTCCTCCCTCCTTACAAAACATGGGTACCCCCAAGGGGCCCAACCCTTAGCTGAAGGCTAAGCCTTATAAGGAGATAACTTAGCTTTATCTCTTCTATGTGGGATACTCTTTTCCCTTCAAGGTGAACCACCAACTTTAACTTCAATTTTCTCATTCACCTCTGATTCGTTTTAAACATGTGAATATACCACGATCATCTAATCCAATATAGAAACATGAATCAATTTGTTCTTAACCAAAATATGATTTGGAACCAATTTAAAAATTGAGTCAAAGTTACTTCTCCACAATGGGTTTAAAACCTCAATACCAACATGGATTCGTTTGAATAGTGATTGTTTGATCTCTTTTCGGTAGTTAAGCGGACAAAAGTACAGGTAAATAGCAACATTGGCACCAGCTTCTTACTTACTCTATGCTTTATGCTCCTTTATTATTAGTGTACATGCATGTAAACGTTTGGTTTGATGAATTGGTGCATTAGAGGCTGCGGCTTTGGTATGATTTTGTAACAATACAACAATTACTTACGTCTCATGCCTTCAAGAGTTAAAACAAACGAAGCCTATATGAAAAAGAGAAACGTCATTTTCACCCAATCATATAATGTTTTACCTTGCTTTAAAAATGTATTTTGCTGATAATTGAAAACTTATTATGATTTCTAATTATGCAGAAAACTTAATGAATATATTATCTAGTAGGTTCAGGATCCAACATCCATTGATCCATGCTGTGGTATATACGAGAGGACATCCCCACATGCTAAGATGCTTCTTTAAAAATTAACGCGGCATTAAAATGTCAAGGAATCTAGTCACTTCCTGGGAAAAAACAATTAAAGAAAAGAAAAGTGATACAATTAAAGCAGTACACTGCCATCTGATTGGGTTATGATGGTATTGAGTCAATGGCTAATGATATATGTCAAAGACCCTTAGAAGCAGGCAACTTGGCATTGCAAAAGAAATCTGACAAAAACCCTAGTTTTCTTGTCACCTTTCACGCATATCATCTCACCAAGTCAATGCTAGCCGGCCTTCCATTTAGACAGAAGGAGACTAAAAGTAGAGGGGTAAGAGAGTTGAGAGCCTCCATTGGTGGGATGTGCATTTGTTGATTCCCAAATGAAGGGGAAGGTCTTGAGCTGACTCAATTCCACTACTACAAATGGAAAGCATTTTGACCACAATCCCCGATCGAAATTGATGTGTTTTCTATCACCAACTTCCCATAGGGCCAATCATGCCATTCATCCTTTCCCAATATCGTAATATCAAATTACAACATCAGTGAGTGAGGGGAAGGGGGGGGGGGGGGGGAGAGTACAATTTAGATAATGCTTACGATTTCAAAACACTACCAATATTGTCACTTGGGTCAACCAAAATATATACCACCTGAAGTTGAATTTGAGAAAGAAAAAAGGGAATTCTGACCAGAAATCTAGAATGATTAAAGGGTTAATTACACTCTCAACCCTTGCGGTTTGTTTTTATTACAGTTGACTCTCTCTATCTATTGAAATTATACTAAGCTATGCTTTTTTTAATTTTTTTTATTTTCCTATTCAAAGAGTTAAGAATTAGTAAAAAGACAGTAATACCCCTTCTAGACACCCCATTTTTTAGGGTTTTTTTTATAAACTTATTACATTTTTTTTTATTATTGTTTGGTCTAGGTTTAATATTAATATACTTAATTTAATTAGTTATGTCCAGTTCAGTTAGCCAAAATGGTCATACTTTATTAGGTCAATTTGTACTTTTCTGTCTATTTTAGTCATATCTCTTAAAGGTGGTAAGAACAACCAAATGGTCTCCTTTTGCATTTTTGCTACTTTCAGACCTCCATAAAAAGGCCATTCAGCAGTCTCAAAAGGGATAATTAGTTTTGAGAAAAAAATCATCTCCTTCGAAAAAAGGCTATTGTTTTTCATTAAGAGATAGATTAGCACGCGTGCGCAAGAGAGATAGAGAGGGGGGGGGGGGAATTTGGCTTCATGCTTTGGTCATGGATAATCCGAAGTCAACAATCAGACAGTCGAGGCCAAGAGGTATGATTCTTATTGTTCTTTTGCATCCTTTAGATTAAAGTAGAGTGGTCATATTGTAGATTTCCCTTCCCCTCGACCAAGTTTCTGTCTGTGATAAAAAAAAAAAGTCTCCAAACCTGCCATTAGAAGAAGTTGGTCAGAAGTAGAATTCTGATAGGAGCAAGATTCTAACAAACTTAGATGTCTGTTAGGATTAGACTTATGTCTCGATTAAAATTCTTATACGACAAGAAGAGTTAGTCAATAAGAGTTCTAAAAGCATTCAACTAGAAAAAGTTAAATTGAATTAAGTCTCTAAAGATATACAGACCGAAATTTAGGTTGCCTCCCCCGATGTTGGTTGAACTACAATGGTTTCTATTTCGGCTTGTCCTATTGGGTAAGTAGGCCAATCAACCCCTAATGTCCGATTCAAACCAAATTTATGTTAAATTTTGGTTTTTTTTTTTGCCTTTACTTGTGTTAAATTTGTGTTTTGGGATAAAAATCATAAAATGATGACACCACACAAGTCAAAAACCGCTAGGGTATACAGGGGTGCCAAACACCTTCCCATCATTTAACATAATCCCGAATCATTATCCCTTGGTTTGTAGGTAAAAAGCTTTTGGACATCTAGAGTCGATTTTAGGGGGTTCTTGTTTTATCTTATTAATATTTAAATTGACCTCAAAAATTAAGATGGCTACTCAAGTTAAAACTTTGTTCTTTACCAGAGGTAATTCGCTACGCCCCTCATAGAAGAATAAATTTACCCAACCATCATAGCCAATATTTAACTACTTCACCACCACTACACCACCTAGATATAGCAAACGACCCCCTCATGTTGTGGCTCGACTGCACTACACTTAACAACCATTGCCCTTGCGACTAACATTAAAAGTGAATCTACCACCGTCCATCTACACTACAATAAAGATTGCCCTGCCATCACCATAAAAAAACAAACTCATCATTGCTGATCTACACCACAACTACCATTCCCCTGTCACCACCACCCCAACCACTAATGCCCGCCACGATAACCAAAAGAAAACCCAGCACCGCTAATCTTCACCACCACCACCACCACCACCTGTTTTCATAACCATCACCACGTCCTCCATACAAATAAAACTACAACTACCGTCATCATGGAAAGGGGGACAAGGGAGCCTAGATCTCTGTGTGTGTGTGTGTGGGTGTGGACGTGTGTGGTTAAGGGGCAACTGACGACAATGATAGTAGCGACAGCAAACTGCCAGAGGAGCTAGAGAACAGCTATGCATGTTACAGATTGTGGGTTTGTGGTAGGTTTTGGTGGGTATTACAAATTATGTGGTTGGGTTGGCCTATGAGTGTGAATGTGTGTGTGTGTGTGTGCGCGTGCGCACCCGCACGTATGTGATAGATAGTGTGTGCCTCTATTTTTTGTTAGTGGTGGTCGCCACAGTTTGAGATTGAGTGCGTGAGTGTGCGTGCACGCGCATGTGATGAGCAGTGTATGCGCATCACTGGTTTATGTATGCGTGCGTGCGTGCAAGTTGTGTGTGTGTGTGTGTGTGTTTTTTTTTTTTAGTGTATGTGTGTGCGTGCACATGCACATGCGTGTACGCACATGTGTTTGATAAGTAGTGAGTGGGGAATAGACTGGGTTTGGTGGTTAGATGGTGCTTGGATAGGCGGTGGTCGCCGACGTTCGGCAAAAGGGATCCTTCGACGTTGGTAGCTGGGCATTGCGACCTTGGCTTTGCGTTGGTTGGTCAGAAAAGAGAGGAACACCTAAGGGCATCTTTGGTAGATATAAATGTAAGGTACCCTAACTCTTTTTGACGGTCTGCTATCAGAAATGGGTGCTATGTAATATAATGACAAACCATAGAGTGCACGAAGTACTAAAAATAGATAGATGGAGCCATGTTTATTTTTCAGTAAACCTCAGCCTCAAGAGTGCCGAGTGTAACTAACCCCTGTAAAATCAAGAACGGAAAACAACGGTGGGTAACTAGGGAGTTTTTGTAAGTGCATGCAAACAATTTGCTACACTACAAGAAAATGGATTAAGGAGCGGTAAATTACACAAATAGCGAACGATTAAACGGCCATCATTTCAAGAAATTGCAAAAACTTGCTTAATTTTAGCTGGGTTAAAGGAAAAGTGGCACGAATATTAGAACCAGCAATTGACGAGCGGGACCATTGTGGTACCTAAATTAGCAATCGAAATATGTGACTACATTGCGTTGTTAAACCCCTGTTTGAAATTGTTTTTCATATTTTTTGTTTGACTTTTTTCTTGCTTGATCACCATTTTTATGTCACACTTATAATTTCATCCCTTAATACCCACCACCTTATCACTTCCTTCCACTCCACTGCCACATCTAAAGTGCAGCCAGTCTAGCCCACCCTAGCCCGCCCTACCACCACCAAAAACGACAAATAGGACCACAAGTTTCACCATAACCATTTTAGGATATTGTATTGATCTACAAGCTATTAGATCTGTCGTCGTGACTATCACCATTATTGTACCCATCACAATGCGTCACAGTTAATTTGCAGTACTTTTTGAATTTTTTTGGCAGAGGTTGGAAACGAATCTGAGTCCACCATTCACCTTCCTCCGTCTAGGAGCTAAGGCTTTGAGATCAAGAGAGTTAAGGTTCGTTTGACAAATTTTTTTTTTTGGTTTTCAGTTTTTAAAGAGCAGCTTAATTTTTTTTTTTTTCAAAAACAAGTGGGTGTTTGATAACCTTTTTTTTTTGAGTTTTTTTTTAAGTGTTTGGTAACCCTTTTTATTTTGACTTTTTTTTTTGGTGGTTTGCGGTGGCGGTGGTGGTGGTGGGGCGTAGCAGAGGCCGGCGGCCGTGGCTGGTCGCTGCCGGAGGTGGCTGCCGGCGGCCGGAGGTGGCGCCGACAGTCACCGGTGGCTGCCGACGGCTGAAGGTGGCTGTCGGCAGCCGGCAGTGGGAGGGTGTTGGTGGTGGTCTCCAAAAAAAAAATCAAAAGTGAAAAAAAAAAAACCAGTTTCTGGAGTTTTTTTTTTTACTCTGCAGTTTAAAAACTGGTTTTTTAAATTGGAGAAGAAAAAAAAAATGGTTACCAAACGCACTTTTTTTTTTTCAGTTTCCAAAACTGGAAAAAAAAAAACTGCATCAAACGTGGCCTTAGTTCTTATGGAATCTAGATGGGGTTGGGGGTTAAATAGGTGATTCAAGGCAAATTTATCTCATGGCCTATGCCAAGTCCAAAGCGCAGCCAACCCGGCCCACCCCAACACGTCTACCACCACCACAACTTACACATAGGACCGGAAAGTTCACCAGAACCTTTTCAGGATATTGTACTAATCTACAAGCCATTAGCTCTACAATTATTGTAACCATCACCGAGCATCATAACTAACATACATTTTTGCAGGACTTTCTAAAACTCTTGTAGAGATTGGAAGCACATATGAGTTCACCATTTCGCCTTCCTGCAAATCTGAGAGTTAGGGCTTTGAAATTGAGAGTTAGTCCTTATGGCACCTAAATCGGGTTGGGGGTTGAATAGGTGATTAGAGACAAAATGAGCTTATGACGCACTGCGAAGTCCAAAGTGCAACCAACTCAGCTAACCCCAACCCGCCATACCACCACAATCTACACATTGTACCTACCAGAAGGCTCACCATTACCTTTTCGGGATATTATATTGATGTACAAGCCATTAGCACAAATGGAGAAGGAGCCCCTAGGTAGAAGAAAGGAAAGCACAAAAGTGATTGTCTAGGGTTTTATTTTTCTAGTAAAAGTTTATTCTAAATGTGTAAATTAATTGGTCACAATAAACTCCCCATGAACTCTTGTACCCCATCACCACGCATCACAGCAAAAATTTATTTTTGCAGTACTCTCTAAATTTTTCGCAAAATTTGGAAAGACATCCAAGTTCACCATTTTGCCTTCCTGTAATCTTAGAACTAGGGCTTCGAAATCAAGAGAGTAGTCCTTGTGGCACCTAGATCCTATTAGGGGTTGAATAGGTTATTCGAGGAAAATTTAGCTTATGACGCATTGCCAAGTGCAAAGCGTAGCCAACCCAGCCAACTTAGCCGACCCTACCACCACCACAACCTACACATAGCAACAGAAGGTTCACCATAGTCTTTTTCTGGATATTGTAATGATCTACAGCCATTAGCGCCATGCGACATGACCACCATAACTACTGTATCCACCATCGCGCATTGAAACTAAATTTTATGTTTGCAGTATCTTACATTTTTATCACAGAGATTGGAAACATATATGAGTTCATCATTTCACCTTCCTGCAAATATGAGAGCTAAGGCTTCGAAACCAAGAGCATTAGTCTTTATGGCACCTAGATCGGTTGGGGGTTGAATAGGTGATCGAGGCAAAGTTAGCGTATGACGTTTTGTACTATACATCGGCTAAGATTTAAACCACCACGACCCCCACCCCTTCCTCCCTCAGCCGACATAGGTGATTCGAGGGAAAAATAGCTTATGACCTATAGAACTATACCTCAGGTGAGATTTAGACACCCCGCTACCCTGCCTCGCCACAAACAAAGGATGCACTAAACTCTCTCAGTAAACCGCATATCAAATATAACCATTACATACTCAGTGAAATGACATCAATACCCCAATTTTCGTATCACATATTTTATCAAATCCTCTTCAAAGCTTGCTCTCCCTCCTCTATGATCTAGATCTTCATTTATAACAACGTCACACCGCCCAAACACAACATTCCAATTGAAATTCCTCACCACTGCACATACAGTCTCGCTATCACCAGCACAACACCTCTCATCACACCTGCCCTTCACCACTATCTGCAAACAGCAAACCCAAAAGCAAAATATCCAGGTCTTGGTGATGGGTAAGAATGATGGAGGTGGGAATTTAGGTAGGGATTGGGATGGTAGATATCTTGGCACTACTGGAAATCTAGGTGGGTGGCGACTGTGGCGATAGGGAAAGATGATGGGGGTGGCAGTGCATGTAGGTGGAGATTTGTAATGGATAGAGAAAAGTGCAGATGGATTTTAGGAAAATTTTGGGGATCTCTTACACAATTTTATGAAATTAAAAGGAAGAAGAAAACTAGAAATGGCCAAAGGAAGAAAAAGAAGTTACATTTACATTCTTGCTAAAATTCTCTATTTCTCTCATGCGTTCTCATCTTCTCTATAAGAGGTTACAAGTAATTTCGTGGAATTAAAGAGGAAAATAACGGAAAGGAAAGTACAAAGAAGAATGAATAAAAATTATTAAACTTAATGATATGCTACTAAGACACAGCTTTGGCCATATGTGGCCAATGAATTCTGTGCATGTAATCTATTAAACGTGATCAACCTTGGACCCAACACTGCGCCATTAATCACCCGAGCCCAATATTTTTATGCGCCTTTCAATTTTTCCTCTGGTCTTTAGTTGCCTTCCACACCAGCTAACCCTTTATTCTTCTTTAGTTTTCCCTCCAATTTTTGCAGACCATGTGGCCTCCTTTACATCCCCAAGTTCGTATGGCCTTGACCTCATCTTGTTTCTGATTTTGAGGTTGGGTTTGGTCAGATTCCTGACATTCCCTCCGTCTTCAAAAAGTCTCTCCTATCTCCTAGCAAACTTAGGAACATTGTCTTGACTACCCCAATCTGCCCAAGTGGCTTCCTCCTCTGTCAAATTAGACCACACAATCAACACATGTGGTACATAGAGAGAAACTTTTTTGATCATCCTTCTGATTAACACATCTGTTGGTCCAACACTACTTGACCCTATTCATTGGTGAGGGGTAACTAAGTGGTAGCAGTAGCTTGGGTACTCAAGGTTGGTTTGAGAAGTGACATATGTAACACATGGTGGATATGGGAGTGAGGGGGTAGGTCAAGTTTTAGGCTACTATCCTAATCTTGGAGAGGATTTTGGGGGGCAATAGTACTTGGGAGTTAGTATCACATTTCTCCTCAAAGCTAGGTTGATTTGCCTATATGGTCGCAACCTCATGTAGACAAGGTCTTCCTCTGCAATTGTTTTTTTTTTTTTTTTTGGTTCTGTGCTTATCTGCATATCTTTTCATTCTAAACTAAGTCATCACCCAATTGTCCATGAGCAAGTTAAGAACCTTCTTCTTTCTGCCAGATAAGTAATTACTGAAGCTATGTATGTAGTCATTCGTGCTGCCAAGTTGAGTAGTCTAGAATTACCATACGTACATAACCTTGAAGGGGGTCATTTTAAGGGAGCTGCGGTATGTGGTGTTGTACCAATACTCAACAGTGTGAGCCATTTACACCCATGTCGTAGGTCTGTCTCCACAGAAACACCTTAGATAAATTTTTAGGCATTGGTTGACCCTTTCAGTCTATCTATCACTTTGAAGATGGTATGAGGTGCTCATGTATGACTGGGTCTAGTCAAGGTACATATCGTCTGCCAAAATTTATTGAGGAACACACTCCCATCACCCATTAGGCTGTCAGGTAATCCATGAAGCTTTGAATACTTGCTCAAAATAGGCTTGAGCTACATCTTGGGCTGTGTGAGGGTGGGATAAAGGCATATAGCGAGCTAGCTTGCTGAGTCTATCCACCCCACTACCAGGATGACATCCTTGTGATCAGACTTGGGCAAACCTTTAATGAAGTCCATGGAGATACTACTACGAAAGTGGGGAGCTACTCATGAAGGCTGTAACAAACCAGGGTCTGGATATGCTTTTGTTTGTTCATATGATAGGTGTCACACTTTTAACTTATTGTTTCACATTGAGCTTCCAATTTGGCCAATAAAATTGGGCTGCTAACTTTTTGTACGTGGTTGTGCCCCCAAAATAGCCCCTCATGCTTGAGGTATGCAGATTCTGTAGTATACGATTTATTAGCTCTCCTTTGCCACCTACACAACCTGCCCCAATACCTTAGAATGCCTTTAGTATAAGTGTACTTTGAGGTGGCAGAAGGTTCAATGACCAGCTGCTAGATCTGTTGCTGTATGAAAACATCCCCCTCACAGTTGTCTTGTTATTCAGTTAGCCATATGGGTGTCGCACTTGAAATGGCATTGCATATATTATTATTGTTTTCAGTATTCGGTATCCTAGATAATGCATCCACACTCCATTATCCTCGCTAGCCTTGCAATATATGAACCTTAGTAACTTGGATAGGCAATTCTGTTACAGTGGTGAAGTGACCCTCTATCCCAACAAGTACTGGAGGCTGTAATTGTCAGGCTTTCCAGTGAAAGATTGGAAGCTCAGGTATGTATGCCGATGCATTATGGCCTGTAATCAAGGCTATCAACTCATTCTTATAGGTTGATATAGCTTGGGCCTTAGGGCTAAAGACCTTGCTAAAGTAGGCTAATGGCATCGATGCTTGAGTTAGCACTACCCCTATTCCTTGCTCACTAGCATTAACATCTACCACAAAGGGTAGGGTGAAACTTGACACAGCTAGCACTATGGTGTTCACCATGGCTGCTTTAAGGTCTGTAAAGGCTTGAGTTGTTCCAGGTGTCCGATGTAAATTACTCTTTTACAAGAGCCTTGTCAAAGGTATGCTCAAGGTACCATAATGGGATATGCATTTCCTATTGATCTTGTGAGACCAAGGAATCCTCTCAACTGCTTGCGAGTTTTAAAGAAAGTCCAGTTGACCATAGCTGTTATCTTTTGGGGGTAAGCTACTACCCTATTTTTAAAGATAATATGGCCCAAATACCCTGCGTTGGTACAGCAAAGAAACATTTTGTTCTCTTCAAAAAGAGTTAGTGCTCTCTCAATACGTGTATGAAAGTGATGAGACGCTGAAGGTGTTCAGGGTAAGATTTACTATACGCCAATTGCAAGCCATAAACCATAGGGATAAAGAATTTATTTTTGATAGTTAGCTTATTAGGCCCGTAACGAACACAGATTCTCCATGTCCCATCTTTTTTCTTGACCAACAGAGCTTTCAAAAAGAGAGGTGCTAGATTAGATGACCTGTTTCAAGCATCTCATGCAAAATGTTCTCCATCTCTTTCTTTTGAGCATAAACTATCTTGTAATGTTTGATATCAACAGGCTGTGTATCAGCAATGTGAGGTATATAGTGGTCTTGAGATCTAGCTGGTGGTAACCCTGTTGGTTCAGTAAAAATGTCTCCAAACTGGGGGAATAGGGTAGTGAGCTATGGCTCATCAGTGTCTTCAGTAGGTAAGGTGGTGATTGTGTAGACTTGGCCATATAAAGCCCCTGAATTGTGTGATAGGTATTTAAACATAGCTTGGGCTGAGATATTTTTACCTCAGATTTTCCTTCAACTCCATATAAGGTTAGTTCCTTACCCTCCTGCAGGTTAATAGTCATTATCATTGCTTTGAAGTCAAACTGGACCTGCCAAAGTTCCTTCGGCCATTGTAGCCCAAGTATACAATCTTACTCTCAAAGTCGCAGTAATTTCATGGTTGGTCTATAACAATTTCCTTGTATGTTCATTTAAAGTTCTTGATTATCAACCGTATTTCCATCGGCTACCATCATGCCATGCGTTATGTATGGTTGGCGTCATAGTGCAGCCAAATTTCTTTATTGTGGATGGGTCAATGAAATTATATGTAGAGCCAATGCCTATGCATATTAAGAATGACTTGTGTTCCTTTGCCTCCCCCATAGCTTGAATGTACCATGGGTGGGGTTTTGCAGTCATAAAATGTATACAGTATTCTATACCCTTTCTTGATCTTTCTCTGATGTTTTGTCTAGTGGAGAGGGTACTGCTTCATCGTAAACTGAGGATTTTTCATACTTGTCATCCTTATCACAATCAACATCAACGATTGTTTACTATTGTTGCTATGGGGAAAGTGTATGCTTTATCACACCAACAACACAGACCTCCCTTCTTTCTGTTATCAAAGTAGGTTGTAAAGAGTTTATGGTAGAGGGATTGTTAGGAGTGTGGATGAGGGCTTTTGGGGGTATCTGTGGTGAAGGTGTATAGTTCTATACTGATAGCGCAATTAAGGGTTTAGGCCAATATGGTATGCTGGGTGATAATTGTCTCCCAAGAATGCACATTTGTGAACTGGTTGGGTGGAGTAGGCCTTCAGTTTGCCTCAGGCTTTTGTCATGTGCTTTGCAAACTGTGCTTTCTAGCCATGTAAACAGTTCTTGACAGATCATAGATTTCAAACTTTTTTACTTCAACTCTGATTTTCATTCGTAAAACTGTGTATAAAATAGCTCACATCAAACCTACAACCTTTATTAGCTAAAATAGACTTCAAGGTCTCAAACTCATCAAGTAACGCTATACACTGTTGGTTTGCCAAAGTTTGTGAAATTTTCCTATCACACTCACTTTGAACAATTTGAGGATTAATTTTACGCTATACCCCATACTTAGGGGTCAGTTGCACCCAGCAGCCGATAGTTTTAATTTTTGGCACCCAGCACCAAACTGTTTAAAATCTTGGTATCCAATACCAAATGACGGTCAAACTGGCATTTGACCATGCGTCTGTTACTTTTCAAAGGCCAAAATGGTCTTTTTACCTGTTAAATCCACCTTTTGTCCACATCAGCTCTAAATGGAACCAATAATTAACATGAGGCCCTCCACATCATTTCCTCACCCTTTTTTTCTTCCTAACTAATCATCTTCATAATCCCACGACCCACCTTACCCTGCCTTGCCCACGCCCCCACCCTCGTGCCATGCCAAACCTCTGTGACTGCTACCAACATACACTAAGCCCTACTCCCTGCTGTGTTACAACCTCTGCCCCGTCCATAACCCTTTCCTCAGTCCCTCCTACAGCCTCGTCCCTCATATTGCCCCGCAACCAACAGTATTGTTTCGGACCATTACTGTTGACCCACAACCACCCAACCATCACTACTACCAAATCAAAACCCCATAGTTTTACCCCAATCACTGTTAGCGCCCAGATCCATGACCCAAGACCCAACACCACTGGTTCAAAATATGGTCGAATGACCGAATCACACTAGTTGCCAGCGAACCCAATCATTCATCCCCAGTCTGGTCGCATTAACGTCGCCGCCGTACCCACAACATATTAGCACCACCATGTGACATCACCACATAATCAGTGGTCCAAATCAAAGGTGAGAGGGACATGTTAGGCTAGCTAAAAAAGGCAGGATCTGGGATGCAGATCTGGGGCTTGCTAGTGGCACCACAATGATGGTGGGCAGTGGCTGGTTGTTGGGGTAATTGGAAAGGGCTTGGTGGTGGATGGGTGGCGTGGTCAAATATGGAGGGTGGGTGTGATTGCGGGTTGCTAGGGTCGAAGGCTGGGGGTGGTGGGTTTTCAGGTTGTGATGGAGGTTGTGATTCATAGGTTGGTGGCCATGGGGGGTTTGGTTGTAGGTAAGTTATGGCGATAGGGCTTTGTAGGTTGGTGGTGGTAAGGTGCTCGGCAAGAGTGGTGGTAGAAATGAGTGGGTTGGGTAAGGGTGGGGAAGGAAGATAATCAAGTGGGTCCAAGGGGATAGATTTAGTGAAGAATTGATCACGTGGAAATGACATGGACACCCTGTCATTTGTAAAGGACAAAGAGACTATTTTGCCCCTAAAAAATTAACAAACGTGTGGTCAAACGTCATTTTGACCGTCATTTGGTGCTGGATACCAAGATTTTTAAAATGTTGGTGTTGGGTGCCGATTTTAAAATACTGGGGTGCTGGTGCAACTGACTCCTAAGTATGGGGTGTAGCGTAGAATTAATCCACAATTTGACAAGTCTACCATTTAGGTCCCTCACAAACTCATGCCACATAACCCTTCTCTTTTTGTCTTTATATAAGTTCCAAACCCTTATATTTTGCTTGACCTTCAAAATGAAATACTGCAAATTTTCTTGAACGTGTTCATCCATTATACTAAAGTCGTAATACGTCTCTGCTTTCTTAATCTAGTCATATGAATCATCACCAAAAAACTTAGGAAACTCAATTTTTGGAAATTGGGGATAGTGATTACCATTTGTCCACTGAAAGTATTTCCTATACATACTGTTATTTCACATGTTTATCCTAGTGTGCTTTAAGTTAGAACCTTCTTCATCAACCCCTTGTTCTTGTTCATGATCATCTATTGCATCATCCCTAGCAATACAGAAAAAGATTGCCTCGTAACTGGCAATTCATCCTTAAATTGGTAGATTTAGGACTTGAGGTCAGGGATCTCAGAAATTGAATCCTTCATTCCTGCCAGTCAGTAATCTACAGCTCTAAAATGGCTTGCAGGATGGGCTTTTATTATTCTAGCATGTTCATCCAGTTGATGCTTGTTCATTTGCCTAGATGTGTACCCCATCATGTCGTGATTTTTAGTTGTCATGGTTCTAGGAACTGGGTGTATTGTTGGATAAAAAATGGCTCTGGATACCAATTGTAATGAACCCAGAAAAGTGCAGATGAATTTTAGGGAAATTTTAAGGATTTCTTGCAAAATTTCAGGAAATTAAAAGTAAGAAGAAAACCAAAATGGCCAGAGGAATAAGAAGAAGTTGCAACTAATTAAGTTCTTGCAAAACTTCTCTGCTTCTCTCACATGTTCTCATCCTCTTTGTAAGAGGTTACAACTGATTTCCAGGAATTTTTGTAAGAAATTACAAAAAGAATATATAAAGAAAGATGGCTAAGTGAAAATTTAAACTTAATGCTCTGCTGTTAAGACACAGATTTGGCCATAAATGGCCAATGGATTTTGTGCATTAGTCCATCAAATGTGATAAGCATTGGACCCAAAACTGGAGTGCTCTTCAAGCGCCATTACTCTCCTCAGCCAACTGTTTCACGCGCTTTTCCATTTCTACTCTGGTCTTCGGTTGCCTCCCATATGCCAGCCAACTCCTTTGTTCTTCTCCTGTTTTCCCTCTAATTTTCTCAGTTCCTATGGCCTCCTTTTATATCTCCAATTTCATGTGGCCTTGAACTCCTCTTGACTCTGAATTTGAAAATACGTTTGGGTTGTGACTATGGCAGTAAGGTTGAGTGCTAGTGCAAAATTAAAAAAAAAAGATAGAAACTATACGTCGCATATATTGTAATGACCCAACTCACGGCCCGACCATAGGATAATGCCTCCCTTGAAAGAGTTAGTCAAGTTGGTTTTTTTGAGTCCATCAGTAGGCTCTTATTAGGCCAACCTTATACTATCCCAAACCCTCCATAGGAAATCAAAATCTCTCTTCCTTATATTTTAGCATCCTCGCTAAGGCTTAATCACACCTAGCTAGAATCGTCCTCTCTAGCTAATGTGGGACACCTGAGCTTGCCTTTATTTTCCTAAATATTAACAACCCGACTGGATAGCTTAACCTGAGCTCCGATACCATCCATAACAACCCAATCCACGACTTTACCACAAGATAATGTCTCTTTCAAAAGGTGATATTGCATATCGGTTACAAAATAGTACGACTTTATAAGACCCTGGCGTGGACTTGTAAGCACCTAGTTGGCTAGTCCTTTTGAAAGAGGCACTACCCTCAGCAGGTCATGGATCGAGATGTGAATTCATAAGAAGGGGAACCCTTGTCAATGAATTCATATCCCCAATCGAATGTGGGCTAGTCTTATATAAGACTTTTTCAGAAAGGCATTGTGTTCTTTGGTGGGATTGTGGATTGAATCTTTACATATATGGTAGGACCTAGATGCACACTAAAAAGGGTGTCCTCCCGGAAGCCATAAAAAGGTGGGCTTCCCTACGCAACGGTTACCCAAAAGGGTTATACCCCGAGTAGGCGGCTTGGTGACAATGTGAGAGAATGGGTAACAATGCTTGAAGGTGAGAATAAAGAGTGTTGGATAAAATAGGAAAGTAATATGTTGAAAAACTGAAACTTAATGTAGCAAACATATCAAAATACAAGTAGACTGAGGCATGTGTTACACTGTCCTTAAGAGCAGTTTTAGCCCCTCGGAGATTATATCTCGATGCTCAAGGTCTCCACCGGTTACCCTCTAGGATTTAACATCTCTTCTTTTCTAACGAGCACTCAAGTAGCGAAGGCTACAGGAACAACTTGTTTGCTTGCTTCTATCACCGAAATGGAAGAGAATGGAAATGTACAAAGAGGGAAAGATTTCTAGTTATTTTCATTGTGTCTAAAATCAGAGAAGATGTCGTCCTTTTATAGTGAAAATATGAGCAAACATCAACTATGCCATCAGACAAAATGGCCAGTTAACCTGGACAAGCAGGGAGTTATCTCGGGATGTGTCGCCAGACAAAAAATGGTTAATTATTTTAGACAGATTTTGGGATTTGTTTTCTAATAAAAATAATATGTGTAACAGTCATTTTAGTCAATGAGAATCCCAAAAAATTCTAGAAAAGATTAAATATAATTTTAGCAAAAGAGTGTCACCATCGGGTAGACCTACGAGGGCTTTTGGGCTGGGATTGGCGCTCTACCTACACACGAGTAACATGTGACGTGCCCAGTTAACTAGATGTCAAGTGGACTAGTGAAATTAACCTCGGAATGGCTTGGGCCTGAGCCTAGCTCACGTGCGCCTAAGAATCTACTTTTACTAGATTATTAGTAAGCCCAACATGTCTAGCAACTTATATACCCTTGTGACTTCTCTAATCCATCCAATGTGGGATACTGAGTTTCACATAACGTATGCAAGTTCAAGCACGCAAATTTGAGAAGAATTCCAAGGATGAAAAAAATTTGATTTTGGGCTTTGAAATACTTGTAATTTGTTCATCAAATACAACAGTCACCCACATATTTCAAAGTCAAAAATAAAAAACTGGATTTGTGATACAAAAAAAAAATGCAAGTAAGCAACGCTTAGGCACTAGTGGTCTTGAAATTATATAATAATGGAAACAGCAACCCTAGTCGCCATCTTTATACCGACTCCTCAGAATTTGGTAACTTCAACTCCATTAACAACTACTTATGAATTACTTTTTGGACTGTGATCCAATGCATAGGGTCGACAAGACTTGATCTATAGGAACATGGTGAAATTTTAAATTTTCTATCAACCTCATTTATGATTATGAACCAGGAATACATATCACATGCACTACGTATTTTGAGCAAGGCTGTTTATCGCGGTTTGGCACATTTTGACCATGCGTCATACCTAGATTTCATGAGTGCTCTAGAGAACGTACCTAAACTCTCATAGAGGCGGCCCTACCTCGACACTCAAATAGGTGAATCCATTAAGTGTGTATTACAATCAAACACACCACCCAACTTGGACTATGGATTTCATTAAGAGCTAATGCTCAACCTTCAATGTTGCAATTATAAACTGTCATACACCATAGGAATGGACTGTCACTATAAAATTTGGATAGTGTCTCAAGTGATCAACCAGTGGTATTATTACCCACATGAACCTAATTCATGGGATCACCATTCACATATATTGGGTTCCTACCACTGTTGACCTCTGATCTAGGCATAAGTCCTATTCCCCTCGATGTATTTCTCACTAGCTTCATGCTTAGTGGTTTTGTCGAAGGATCGGCCAAGTTTAACTCTGACTTTACAAAATTATGGATATAATCTCATTATTCAGTAGCGGTTGCACAATGTTATGTCTAAGGCAAATGTGCCTACTCTTGCCCTTATAGACTTCGTTCTTATTGCAAGCTATAGCGGCCTGGCTATCACACAGCATCCATATAGATGGAACTGGTCGCATCCACAAAGAGATGTCTGCAAGTAAGTTCCTGGGCCATTCTGCTTCAATACCTGGCTTCTCTAAGGCAATGAACCCGGATTCCATTGTAGACCGATCTGTGAACCTCCTGCTTAAGACATTTCCAAGAGACTGCTCTTCCTCTAAGAATAAAAATGCACCAACTTGTGGATATTGTCTCATCTAAATCAAAGATCTAGTTAGCATCAAAATACCCTTCTAATACTGCATTGAATCCATGAAGTATAGAGAATAGTCCATAGTACCTTTCAGATTCTTAAGCACTCTATATAAAGCAGTCCAATATATCTACTAAGTCTGTTTATAGCATATGCTATGTCAAGTATAGTACCATTCATCAAGTACATGAGATTACTAATTATTTGAGCATATATAGTCAGATTGAGATACACCACTATCATTGTTCTTTTCCAATTAAACACTAGGATCATATGGACTGTTAATAGGGGCACTATCAAAATAAAGAAATTTCCTTAACACTTTTTTCACAAAAATTTTCTTGAGAAATTATATTGTCGTGACTCATTATATTGCATTTATTTCCAAGAATATCGTCTGCCTCACCTAAATCTTTCATGTCAAACATAGAGGAGATGAATGTTTGGTCTTATTGATTACCTCAATGCTTGTTCTAATATTGAGCATGTCATCCACATACAAGAATATGTTAACACAGGAGTTTTTACTAGAAAGCTTGTAATAAATGCATCTATATATCAGCTTCATTCATAGAAAAGCCATTTTAGAGCATCACACTATCAAATTTATCATATTGTTGCTTAGGGGCTTCTTTAAGACCATATAGCGATTCAACAAGTCCAACATATTCTCTTCATTACCTGGGGTCAAATACCCTTCTGGTTGATGCATGTTCTCCATTGAAAAACTTAACATCCATTTGATGTATGATTAGCTTATGCACAAGTGCTAAAGCAATTAATATCCGAACAGATAAAGTTTTAGTAACAGGTGAGTAAGTATCAAAGTAATCTTGGTCTTTCGTTTGAGTATATCCCTGCACAACTAATTTAGCTTTTAATTTATCTATTGTACCATCAGGTTTCAGTTTTCTTTTGAAAATTTATTTGCATCCGATTCGTTTAGCACCTGGTGGTAGGATTACTAACTCCCACATATAGTTTGACATTATGGATTCGATTTCACTTATAATAGCTTCCTCCTAGAAAGGAGAATCAGGAGAGGTTGTAGTCTCTTTAAAGTACAGAGGATCATCTTCCAAGAGGAAGGTGTAGAAGTCTTTTCCTAGATTCAATTCCTTTCTTGTTCTTTTAATTCTTCTGGTTTCAGTCTCTGTACTTTCATTAGTTTCAAGCTTAGGTTCTTTTCCATAGATTTTTTTTATCAATCTTTGTTTTAAGTGGGAACCCATTTTCAAATAACTCTTCATCTTTAGATTCAGTTATGGTGTTTGGATCTAAGACGTCACTTTTGAGGACTAGAAATATATATGCAGCACTATGGAAAGTATAACCAATAAAAAACAGTCAAAAGTTCTAGATCCTAATTTCCTCCTTTTTGGTTCAAGAAGCATAACCTTTGGTAAAACCCTTCACACTTTCAGATATTTAAGAATTGGAATTCTACTTTCCCAATACTCATAAGGTGTCTTGCCAGTTTTCTTGAATATTGTTCTATTTTGGATATGGCAAGCTGATAAGATTGCTTCCCCCCATAAGTTGTGGGGTGCACCAGCACTAATGAATAAGGGGTTCACCATTTCCTTTAGTGTTCGATTTTTCCTTAAGCTACACCACTAGATTATTCTGGTGAATAAGGAGGTATTACGTCGTATATAATTCATTGGTTTTCACAATAATGACTAAGAGGACCAGAATCATATTCTTCCCCCTCTAACACACCTTAATCTTTTGATCTTTCTATTGAATTTGTTTTCAACTTCAGCTTTGTATGTTAAGAATTATCCTTAGCTTCATCTTTGTTCTTTACAAAGTATACTTGGGTATATCTTGAAAAGTTGTCTATAAAGGCAATGTAATATCGTTTCCCACCCCTGAAAATTGAGTTTCTAAAATCTGCTAAGTCTGTGTGCATAAGAGTAAGGTGTTCTGATTCTTTTTCTAACACGGTTTATGAAGTTTCTTAGTTATTTTTGCTTCAGAACATGTTTGGCATTTCTCATGTTCAAAAATTGTTACGTTAGTTAGAATTCTCGATTCTTTCATTTTCTTGGTATAAGGATAGTTCACATGTCCAAGTCTAGCATGCCATAAATCAACGAGTCAAGCATGTAAGCAGAAGAAGCATTTTCATTCATGACATCAAGAAGATTCAACGGAAAACAGACCCTTATCAAAGTACCCTTTCCTCACAAACATTCCATTCTTAGCCATCACAACTTTATCAGATTCAATGATTACTTTCACTCCTATTTTCCCTAGCAAAGAACAGACAAGGTTCCAACGAATTTCTGGCACATGCGGGACATCAGAAAGAGATAGGGTCTTTCCAGATGTAAGCTTCAAATCAACTTTTCCTTTGTCAATCACTGATGGAGGACAAGAATCATGCATGAATACTTGTTCTTCTCCTACCCCTACCAGAGTGTAAAAGGTAAAGGCACTTATGTTCCCATAGATATGCCTGATAACACCAGACCTACCAGCCAAGCTTTCTCATCTGCAATAATATTTGTCGCCTCAACTAGGTGAGCTCTCAGAGGGGCGCAACTGTCGCTTCCTTTTCTGCTCCTACATTATGAAACGTAGTGACCTAGTCTGCCACAAACAAAGCAATCACCTTTCTTTTTAGTATTACTAGTTTAGGGCATAAGGTGATTAGGTTAGGGCTTTTGTCTGTGGTGGGCCTACAACCAAATCTATTGTTCTGCCTACCATGGTACCCATGTGGTTTGTCATACCTTCCCTCAATCAAGATGGCATTACCATCTTTCTCGTGACTCCTATTTTTCTTTTCAATCCGAACATGCTCTATCACATGTTCTAGCGTTATGTCCTTTCTCTTATGCTTCAGCATGCTTTGTAGTCCGACCAGGACTTCAGAGGTTTTTCAATTAAAGAGCCCATTACAAAGGATTAGAAGAGGGGTATTCCCTCTTTGGTAAGTTCGGCAATAACAAGGTGAAACTCATGGATTTGGGAGGGCACGTCTTTCTTTTTAGACATTTAGTATTGCAAAAAATTAACTATCGCATATATTTTGGTACCAATATCCTCAATCACCTATTTCTTATTCAATGCATCCCAAATATCAGAGGCTTGAGTGTAATTACAATAGACGTCCCACAGTTTATTGGAGAGGGAATTCAGAATATGTCCTTGCATATTTTTTCAGAGGTTTCCCAAATCATTAATTCATCTTTGGGATCAGTATCTTCCTTTGGTGTGGTTCAGGCTTGGTGAGGACAAAGTACACCTTGGCAATTTGCCAACCTTTAAAGTTTAAACTATTGAATGGCTCAACTTTAGTAAGGTCGGGTATGACTTTAGTAGCGGTTAACATAGCAGCATCCATAGCAACTCTCAACATTGTTGGACAAAAAAGGAAACTACTATGTTAAAAACTTAAAATTAATGTAGCAAACTTATCAAAATACTAGTAGACTGAGGCGTGTGTTGCACTGTCCTTAAAAGTAGTTTTGTCCTATCAAAGATTGTATCCGGTGCTCGAGGTGTCAGAAGGGTACCCTCCAGGATTTAGCAGTCTCTTCTTTACTAACTAACACTCAAATAGTGAAGGCTGCAGGAACAACTTTTTTGCTTGCTTCTACCACCGAAAATAGAAGAGAACATAAATGTATAAAGAAGGAGAGAGTTCTGATTATTTTCACTGTCTAAAAACATATGAGAGGTCATCATTTTATAGTGAAAAATGAGCAAAAGTCAACTGTGTCATCAGACAAAACAGCCAATTAACTTGGATAAATAGGAAGTTAATTTCGAAATGTGTCACCAAACAGAAAACGGCTAATTAGTATAGACAGACAGAGAGCTAATTTTGAAATTAGTCTGCTAATTATATCACATGTGTAGCAGAAAAATATAGAAAAGATAAAATAGAATTTTATCAAATCATCTGGTAGGCCCGCAATTTGCAAACCCCCCCCCCCCCCCCCCCCAAAGGGTGTGAGTAACACGTCACCTGCTCGGTTAACTAGTTGTCAGGTAGATTTTTGAAATGAGCCTTAGAATGGCTTGGGCCTAAGCTCGGCTCACGTGCGCATGAGATTCTACCTTTACTAGCTTGTTACTAAACCCAACATGCCCAGCAACTAATATATCATGTGACTTCTTTAACATCTCCAATGTGGGATAGGGTGTTTTGCATAACCTATGCAAGTTCAAGCAAGCAAGTTTGAGGAGAAATTCAAGCATGAAAATATTTGATTTTTGGCTTTGATTTACGTGTAATTTGTTCAACAAATACAACAAAGAGAAGCAATTGACAAGGAAGAAGCAACCTGGCAAACTGCTATCAGGGGTTGCCACCCAACGGCTCCTTAGGTGGGTGGTCTTTGGGCTGACGGCTCCCGCAAGAGGGGCACATTAAGGTGATTACTGTTATTTAGTTCCAAGTCTCCAAAAAAACCCTGCCTTAGGTACTTTTGCATAAGCTGAGCGAACTCAACGAATGTGGCACACTCTCGGTTGATCGGGTAAAAAATGTTAACCATTGACTGCTTATTATTTGTTGATGTGTCTCTTGCACTAGGTCCGAATAATGCAAGAAAATGTACATAGCCAAGGTGGGCTAGCAACATATTTGTCTTGAAGGTTGAAATATGTTTGTTATCAATGCATCTTCCAAATTTGAAAAATGAGTAGAAAACTGTTTCTTTTTTATTTTTTTTATTTTACGTATTAGATGAAAAGATTTGACATCGACATATATAAGAAAAAATAGAGTTGGAAGCTCGAGGTGTTCGCCGTCCCACAATGATTGGTATCTATTAAAAGAAAACCTAACAATAGGGGCTCCAAGTTGTGAGGCAAAACGAATCGTTTAGTTTATCGGATGCTCTTTGTAGCGATCACATGCTGCCATTTAAAAGAAGGACAGTAATTTCTTGTGGCACCAACTTGCCTCATCAAGGTTTCCTAAAAGGGCAAGTGGTAAATGTTGTGCAATTATTTTAATCTTAAGGCAACGTAACTAAGGTGACACCTTTCAGTTATTGTTAAATAATACCCCTCAAACCCAAAGGGTATTGCGCAGTGGATAAAGTTATTTATGTTGTTTCATATGGAAAAAGCTGAATTGGATTCGCAAGCATATTGGAGTGAACAGGAGGGAACATTCTTTTAAGGTAAAAGCCTCCTTAAAGCAGGTACAAAACAGAGGTTATGGTTTGGATCAGGTCCTAAAATTGGAAAGTTGTTTGATACTACAGCTACTAGAAATAATATATCATATTTCAGACTTTTGCGGTAAGCAACATACTATGAAAGTTAAAGACTTAGCATTGGTAAATAAAAAAGTATAAAGTCACCTTATGAAAGGTTTTCTATAGTTAGCAACCAAAAAGAGAACAAAAAGAAAAAAAAAAAAACCATTTTTTAGCCTTAGGAACTCGATCATCTTTAATAAACGATATTCTTTCTGTACAAAAAAAATTTCATTCAAACCATTATTGCATCATTACTGTCTGCTATATTTTCCTAAGATTTATTCGTTATGATCTACTGGCATCTTAAGTTCTAGCACGGTAAATGGCTGGAGTTGAGCAAAGTTCAAAAGCTTTGCCAGAGGCAGTGACTGAAAATACCCTTTAAAACTGCTTCAAGTACTCTTGCAAGAGCAGATTCTCATAGCCCACCAAGGGTTCAGCAACTCATAGCCCCACCAAGGGCAAGGATCCAATTCTTGTATAACTCTAGAGTCCACTCGTTATCACCTAGCTTTGAACCAGCAACCTTTTGGCTCCAAATTTCCTAGCCTGTTAATATGTGCCAAGAAACTATTTCTCCAGGGTCCATGCAGAGGGGTCCAGGCATCCAGCAACTCGGAATTCCAGCTATCTCTATGAACTCGTGTATATTCCGGAAAGGATCCAGTGTTTATATATCTACTAGGATCCCTCGTAATCTTGCTACGCTGCAGCAATTTATAGTTCCGGCACGGTGCAATTCTCGCAGCTTCAAAGGGGTTCACCAAGTAATCCATACGAACGTACTTTTCATGTTTCAATATGAATCAATTGAAGTAACTTGTGAGGATCTAGTTCTTCTATCTCCGTGTGAGGTCTAGTCTTATAGGCCGGTGTCAGTATCTCTACTTATATAGCCTTGACAAACTCTTGAAAACTTCATGAAAGTTTAATTAAGCAGTTAAAGGCATGAGACTCTCTTAGCCCATTGAACATAGAAACATAATCCATTTTATTACCTTCCAATGAAAAAAATTTAGCCGCTACCCGAGTTAAAGGAATCTTCTTCCTACCTTCCATATAACAATAATTAATGGTCGCTAAGTACTTCTAGTGACTTCATTTGCGTGACGTTAAGAAAATACTGTTAAAAATTATCACTGAAAGTGTTAACAAAAAAATTACTAGAAATATTTATCGAGTATTCATCATCACTACATACAAGGTTGTACAAAGATTCATACACATGGATAGCATCCAAAAATTTGGTCCGTTGGAATTGAGTATGTTGACCTTAGTTGCTCTTAGGACAACAAAGACCATAGATGTTGAAGGCAAAAGGTAAGGTGACAATTTTAGGAAGGTCCACTCTGAAACCCAACCCGTGCCGCCCCGGCGTGACTTCCACCAAGTTTGGCCAACCCTAACATTTGACTTCCACCAAATTTAGCCAACCCTAACATTTGAAACTGGGGAACAACAACAGCTGAGTGGCATTTGTGTGGGTTCTCTCTCTCTCTCTCTCTCTCTCTCGCTTCACACCCATACACGAGACTGGCAGCTGTATGTAGGCGAAAATTTGATATGAAAAAGGTCCCAAAAAGTTCCCCTTCCGAAAGAAGCCTCTTAGTACCTTTATGTCGGCACAACTACATACTCCGTTATAGGAGTGTTTGTTAAGGATATATAGCAGATAAAGTGCTTCAAACTGTACACTTTACAGGATTTACCTGAACATGTGATTAACCCAGAATAAATCTCTTTTGAACGACTGTCTCCAACATCAAAGCCTCTTTTTCCGAGTTTCAACCCCTTCTTTTGCCTCCAATAATTGAGTTAGATTTTGTATCGGACGCTACAGTTTTTTTCGGTTATTGTTCTCAAAGTTCTGGTTGACAGCACATAGTGAACTCAAATATCTTCACTTGGGATGATGGTCTGTTTGACAAACCCCGGAATCAGTTAGCTAAAAGGTTTGCTTGCCTTGCTATGTCCTTTTCCCTCCCCTCTCCATCTGTCACTGATTGAAGTTATGAAACCTCCCTTGTGGCAAACAGATGATCACCAATTAATTTTGTCAGATCAGACCGGATCAGATAAAACGTTGTACCTCTATCAGTGAAATTTAATTCGTACATGAATTTGGCTGCATTCTGAGACAAATGTGTCCTGTGAGTGGATTTTAAAATTATATAGATTGTTCTATGGTACCACATAATTTTTTAAAAAGCTTTCTGAGTAAAGTTTAAAATCCTATGTTTAATAGTTTCTTGTTTACTCATTTATTTAGATAAATTCGTCTGAGGCAAGAAAGTGTAAATTATGAATTAGACGAAGAAATTTTTTTGACTGCAACTTGGTCAGTAAGAATAGCATTAAAACGTTCATATAGTGACAAATGATACACACACATATAATGATTTTTAATCGGTAGCGCTAACAGATACAATTAAAATGATAGTTATAAATATTTATAAAAATATTATTAACAATATTTAACGATAATCGATGATGATTTTAGGTAAGATTCCAGGCTATTTGATTGGATAGCCAACATCTTCCTTAGCAAATGCCTACTACTATGACGTCCAAACAAGACCTGCTTCAGAAAGGTACGGCATGGTATTAATTGGTGTCTTTTAACTTTGCCTGCAAGTACATCAATCAAATAACCACCGCTCGAAGTGGTTGATGAAATCTTTTTGGAGGTCAAAGTGACCATCAATGCCTGCTTTTACTTCAACTATTAATGGCGTTCTTTTCTGCACTGAACCATAGATTTCACTTCCGTGCATTAAGCTGATAATAATATTTGTTACGTACTCTATCATTTAATTAATTTTTTAAACTATTTTATAAAAAAATTTATTTTTAAATTAAAAAAATATTATAAACACTTTTATATATTTATCCTTCTTATACTTCTTTATTTTATTTCTCTCTTTACATTTAAATCTCCGTCAATTTATTTTTTCTCGCCTGTCTCGCTTTCTTATAATTTTCTATTCATTTCTCTCTTTACATTTAACACTACACTAACGCATTATTTCTCTCCTGACTCACTTTTGTCCTCTCATATCTTTAAAGTGTAAAATGGGAAGTACAAAATATATCACTTAAATCCTTAATTTACATGCAAAAAAATTAATCAAATTATATGAGACGGGGGGAGTACATCTTGGTGCAATAGAGTTGTAAGAAGAGATTATAACTTCGTGGAGCAACGTTACACTCTTACTAAAACATAATGAGTGATATTTCATAAGTGTCTAAAACAACTATTGCCAAATTGAAGTTAATAATGAAACTATATGCCCCATAACTATATATATATATATATATATATATATATATATATATATGGGAGCTGATCCGTTGATAGCGCTAGCAAAATGGGAGATCTTGCTAACGCGATCTGACTGTCCATCCCGAAAGGATGGACGGCCCATATCGCGTATTTTTGCGGCGCTGTCAGCTGTCAGCGGTCCGCTAGACAGTGTAGCGGACGGACCTTTTTACCATTTTGCCTCTACTCCCCCCTCCGCTACACTGTCTAGCGGAGCACGTAATGTGGGCCCACGTTGACAGCCAAAATGTCGTCCGCTAGACAGTGTAGCGGACGACTGACTCAACTGACACATTTCCACATGTTTGTACCTTTATTTCTACACACGACGAGTTGTCAGAATTCCTCAAGCTCCTTCGGCTACAATTTTCTTCTCCTCCTTCAGACTCGCTTCCATTTTCAGCTCCCTTCAAGTTTCGAGTAAAACTTGCTTCAAGCTTCACTCAAGTAAGGTAAGTTTGCGAATGGTGAAGTTTTCTTTATGGATTGAAGGGTAAAATATAATTTTATTTTGTTCGGACAAAAACGTATAGATTTTTTTTTATGTTCTAGAAATTTGTCACTATATTCTTCAATTTGTGATGTTCTAGACATGATGTTCATAAAAAAGGTATAATTTGTTAACTCTAAATAAAATTATAGTTTAATTCAATTTTTTGGCATGATGAATTCGTCTATTTATCTTAGTAATTTTGATTTGTTATGTTCAGTAAATTAATAATTGTTAATTTGGAGACACTTTCAGGGGTTATGTATACGGTATGTTTGTCATCCTAAATTGGTCTATTCGCCAAGGTAATTTTTAGGTAATATTTTCAGTTAGAAATGTCATTTGATTGTTAAGCGTAGTCTATTTCTACACAGGTCTTGTTTCACAATGTCTGATTTCGTGTCGAGCTCCAACGTCCCCGTAGATGCTAGTGATCCGTATCTAGGACGAACGTTTCAAACATTGGAAGAAGCTGAAGAATGTTTTCGAGCGTATTCATTGAGGGTTGGTTTTGGCATTAGAATAAAGACTACAAGAACAAGCAACGTAACAAAAAAGATATGCTCTCGCTTATACGAGTGTCATAGGGGCAGAAATCCACAGCAAAATGAGACACGCGTAGGCAATGATGACAGTGATGACGAAATAGGATATTCGCGTAGAAGACGGGACTGCTTTGAGCGCACAAATTGCCAGGTCAAGATGTTCGTAAGCTACAAAGCCAATCAAGATCATTGGCTTATTACCAGCCTGGAACTGGCACACAATCACCCGTTAGTAACTCCTTCTAAGGTGAGTCAGATGCATCAACACAAGAAGATGGGTAAGGTCGCGAGGAGCCTAATTCACACAATGAGCAATGCGCGAATTGGACCTACTGAGATTGTTAATGTTCTTGCTGAACAGGCTGGGGGAATTCAAAATTTAAACTTTAACACGACAGACGTTCGTAACGCGGTCCGAACCCATAGACGAGCCGCGTATGACCTCAATGATGCGCAATCGACAATGAGCCTATTGAAACGGATGCAGATGGAGGACCCGCAGTTTACCTTCGACTATAAACTTGACGACGAGCATCGAGTTAGTACAATTTTTTGGGTCGACGGTCGTTCGAGGCTAGCTTATAAGCATTTTGGGGATGTCGTGACTTTCGACACCACATACCGTACCAACAAGTACTCGATGCCGTTCGCTCCTTTCACGGGCGTCAATCATCATTATCACTCCATCCTGTTCGGGTTCGCCTTGTTAAGGGACGAGAGCGAGGTTCTTTTGTATGGTTGTTTAGGACGTGGCTGGAAGCAATGAACTTCAAAGCACCCAAAGTGATCATCACCGATCAAGATTTGGCAATGAAGAAGGCTATTGCTACCGTCTTCCCAGACACTCGGCACAACTTGTGCACTTGGCACATAAGCAACAAATACCCTGAACGTCTGCATCACGTGTACGCAAAGTATCCAGACTTTAAACAGGATTTTGACAAGTGCATTACCAAGTCATTAACGATTGAGGAATTCGAGGAGAGGTGGGAAAAGCTTGTTCGGGATTACTCATTGCAAGACAACGAGTGGCTCCAGCACTTGTACGAGCGCAAAGAGCAATGGATTGGCGTTTACACGAGGAGGTATTTTTCAGCGGGCATGAAAACGACGGGCAGGAGTGAATCTATGAATGCCACGTTCGATAGTTATGTGGGTACAGCTACCAATTTGAAGAGTTTCGTTGCATCCGCACAAAAAGCGGTTGCTTCGTTGTTCGTAAAAGAAAGGGCTGCAGACTTTGCAACAACGTACAAACAAAGGAGAAGGTTGCTTGAGACCCCGCTGGAGCTGAACGGTGCCAAAGTCTATACGAAGGAGATCTTCTTGCTATACCAAGTAGAGCTGCGAAAATCGGGACGATACAGTATAAACAAGGTGGCAAAAATGTCTACGCGTGAGTACAAGGTTTATTCGCTCGTGAATGACCTCGTCCCTGAGAAGCTGCGCAGAATTTATACGGTGAGCCACGACACATTGACGGACTCGGTGACATGTGTTTGCAAGAAGTTTGAGTTCCATGGCATCCTGTGTAGACACATTCTGCGGTTTTTCACCCAGAAGAATATCAGGACAATCCCCGATAAATACGTCCTGCCACGGTGGACGAAAGGTGCAAACAGGTTGCACGGTACCATTTCCTTTCCGGAGCACCCGTATACTGACTTTGAAGAATCAGAGACGTTGCGGTATAATCATCTGGTGACGATGTTCACCCGTTTGTCCGTAAAGGGTGCTGCTACAATGGTCGGATATAAACATCTCCTCGAGGTAGCTCAGCAGCAAGAGCCCATCGTCGACCAGTTGGAAGCAGCTTCAGTCAGCAATGCGGTTGACACCGAGCCTACGACGGGATCAGAAGATGACGAGCCGGGGGAGGAAGACGACAATGATATCCGGCCGTTGGATCCAATTATATCGCAAACGAAAGGCCGCAAGAGATCTACGCGGATGAAAAGCTCAATTGAAACGGCAACTCAACCTAAAAAGCTGAGAAGGTGTGCATTGTGCAACAAAATGACCGACCACGACAAGCGGAACCATTACAAGGCACTGGGGATAAGTCCAGGGGGTTTGCAAGACGGGGAAGAAGATGACGCCGAAGATGAGGACGAACAAGCTGCAGTGGACCTTTAATTTTTTGTATAAGTTTGACATTTGTAATAATTTTTATATAAGTTTGACATTTGTAATAATTTTTTCTAATAATTTTTCAACCGAATACTGGAATTTTTTTTTTTCTGATGTAGCAATTTCTAATGTAGCGGACGGATATGCATAGTCCTAATTTTTTAGTCATCATTTATGTCCGCTATACAATGTAGCGGACGTCATCGCAGAAAAACTTTTGGTCTTCATTTATGTCCGCTACACAATGTAGCGGACGTCATCGCAGAAAAATTTTTGGTTTTCATTTATGTCCGCTATACAATGTAGCGGACCTCTATCCTATTGTATATATTAATCAAAACAGGCAATCAGCTTTTATCAGTCCGCTATATTCTCTCTCTCTCTCTCTCTCTCTCTCTCTCTCGAACATCTAACCCAAGCCGCTACCCCATCTACGGCGACCCACATCTCCGGCGACACCACCGTCCTCCCCTCATCGTCGACCTCGATGGCTTCTGGATCGGAGACCACCTACAATTTTATTGGCAACTTGCACCTGGCAGGCAAACACTTTTTCAAAGTCATGATGCTGGGATTTGAGAATGAACTTGTAGGCCATCCCTCTTTCTCTGTATTTTCGTGTGTTAAAAGTTTGATCTTTTGGTTAAAAACTAACCTATTTTTTGTATTGTGTTTGTTAGGACATACCGGAAGCCTTTACCAATCAATTTACAACAATTCATGACAGTTCAAGATTATATAGCCGCAAGGGGGCCTGGCAGGTTGAAATCAAGCTGAAGCCCGGCCGACCCCAAAAAAAGCAATTCGCAGAGGGTTGGAACGTCTTCGTGCGCCAGCATGGCCTCGAACTCGGGGACTTTGTAGTGTTTGAACACCTTGGTTGGTGGGATTTTCAAGTTGTAATCTTTGATCGGAGCGCTTGTGAAAAAATTTCTTTCCCCCATGTGAACCCTAATTTATTATTAATAACCAAATTTATTGTATACATGTTCATTATGTTTCCAAATTTTTTCTCGCTTAATTGTGCCGTTTGAGATACCCTCAATATATTGTGATCGTTGATTGTGAATCGTACATTATTTATTGTTTATCGATATTGAGATTGTTGATTCCGTCGCTAAAACAAGTCTTCGGGCGCCAATTTATTAAAACTGCATCACGCTACATTGTCTTAACCCAACACTTAGAAAATTTTCACTTCCCCCACTGTCCGCCACATTGTGTAACGGACAGACCAGCAGAATATCTTAACCCAACACTTAGAAAATTTTCACTTCCCACTGTCCGCGACATTGTCTAGCGGACAGACCAGCAGAATGCCCTATATCAACACTTAGAATATTTTCACTTCCCCCACTGTCCGCTACATTTTCCAGCAGACAGACCAGCATAATATCTTCCCCCACTGTCCGCGACATTGTCTAGCGGACAGACCAGCAGAATGCCTTATATCAACACTTAGAAAAATTTTCACATCCCCCACTGTCCGCGACATTGTCTAGCGGACAGACCAGCAGAATGTCTTAATCCAACACTTAGAAAATTTTTCACTTCCCCCACTGTCCGCGACATTGTCTAGCGGACAAACCAGCAGAATCCTTATATCAACACTTAGAAAATCTTCCCCACCCCCACTGTCCGCGACATTGTCTAGCGGACTGACCAGCAGAATGCCTTATATCAACACTTAGAAAATTTTCACATCCCCCACTGTCCGCAACATTGTCTAGCGGACAGACCAGCAAAATGTCTTAACCCAACACTTAGAAAATTTTTCACTTCCCCCACTGTCCGCGACATTGTCTAGCGGACAGACCAGCAGAATGCCTTATATCAACACTTAGAAAATTTTCACGTCCCCCACTGTCCGCGACATTGTCTAGCAGACAGACCAGCAGAATGTCTTAACCCAACACTTAGAAAATTTTTACTTCCCCCACTGTCCGCGACATTGTCTAGCGGACAGACCAGCAGAATGTCTTAACCCAACACTTAGAAAATTTTCACTTCCCCCACTGTCCGCGACATTGTCTAGCGGACAGACCAGCATAATGCCTTATATCAACACTTAGAAAATTTTCACTTCCCCCACTATCCGCGACATTGTCTAGCGGACAGATTTTGTTTTCCACCTTTCAATCATTCTCAATGAGAGCCAAAAAAACCAAACTCAAATCATCTTCAACGGAAATCAGACAAATCAATCAATCAATAATCTTCAACACAAATCAATGAGAGCTTTCTAAATAATCATAGTTTATTAAAAAAAAATTGAAAGTGTAATGGTACAATGTCAACTGGGGGAATCATGTTGGGAGGGATTCTCGGCATTAGCCGGATTTACAATATACGTAACCGCTCTAGGCCGGCCTTTCATAATTTGCCAAGCCATTCTATATCTAAAGGTGTCTACTTCTGCTTGGCTCCACACCGCCGCCTTGAGGCTCTCAGACCGGCAAATGTAATCCATGTACATGCAAAGGAAAACGCCGCAGTCCGAAGTGTTACGTTGCTTGGGCCTCCTCTTCTTCAGTCGCCAATCGAGCTTTGGCCGCGCCGGTACAGGGTTACCACGGATACCATTGACCATTGCACAAAATATATTCTGCAAGAAACACAAAACGGCGTAAGACACGAGTTAACATTTATGCCAAGTTACAATAACTGTTAAACAACAATCGTAATATTACCATTGAGTCCAACTGGGCTTTGTACATCTGCAGCACAGGCATAAAGGCGGTATCGTCGTGGAGACTGTCGATCACCGATACGACTTTCTCCACTGGTTCATAGCAAACCAAGTACCAGTGGCTTTCCCCTAAAAATGGGATTAGAAACACGTCGGCAACACTTGCGCTCACTGGACTATCCCTAGCAAGATACGCTCGTAGGTTAGCGGACGGTCTCCACTGGCTCAACTTTTTCTTCCGCCTTTGCTCGACCCACTCATGCCATTCAGACACTAGGAGGCTATGAAAAAAGGCATCAACCAAAAAAACGGCTGGGTACTCGTTCAGCCGCTCCCGACCCCTTTCCTTCAGAATCTCCACGTATGTGGAGATGACACCGTTGTCTAACCAACTCCCCGGAGCCAGGGAGGCCATTTCTCCCCACTCGCAAGTGTAATCCATGCCCTCCGGATGATTCACACTATACAACGCTTTGTCCCGGGGGAAGCCGCTAAAATAACGCTCTCTGATTATTTGGCATTTATGCGGCTTTAGGGGCTTCACTGGATGCCCTTTGCGATATTGCCCTCGGGGGTCGACGGGGGGATATTGCACTCCTTCGGGGGGTCGACCGGGGGATATTGCCCTCCTTCGGCAGTAGATGGTCCTGCCCACGGGACAATAGGCAGTGTCTCCGACAGACTGATGTGTCCGAAACCCCAGTCTTGCGTGACTTGACTCTGAGAGAAGGGTTGGGGTTCCGAGTCCAATAGCAAAGAGAAGGAGGGCACACTGTAGTCTTCCCACGGCGCTTGAGCCTGGCCCATGGTGCTTGGCTGTCCCCAATCACCACCCATTCCCGGTACAGAGGGACCACCATATCCCTGGCTCACTCCCGAAGTCTGTCCCGAGGGATCGGTGTATCCCTCGCTCACATATGGGGGCTGCCACCCCGGATAACCCATTCCCGGGCTGACGCCGGAAGGCTGGCCCGATGCTTGGTGTAAAAAATTCCCGCAGCCATACGCCAACGCATCAGCCTGTTGGCGAAGCTCCTCGCCCATTGCATCCACCAAATCCTTCCGCTCGCGCAACTTCTGGAAGAAGGCGAACGAGGCATTAACCTACATCCAGAGAGATAATAAATAAGTAACTTCATACACAGTTAGAATCATCAAGTTCAATTAAAGCACTTATTGGCCAACTTACCAGATTGTATGCCATGTGCTCATCGATCTGACCCCTAGGGTGGTACTTCTCCCCGCGTTCAAACCTTACTGGAGCTACTCTCCTCCGGGTGATGCGGTAGTACCACCCATTGTACTGTTCGATACTGATCACGGGGTCAGGCTCCGACACAATGGCCGCCAGCGTGTCCTGCCAGGAATCCCAAACCTCAAGTTCTCGTGCGCACAAGTCGTGCGCATTTGCCTTGCCAAACCGAGGGACACCCGGTGGGTTCCTGTTAAGCCTCATATCCGGCGCGCCGGCTGGCAACCCCTGCAGGCACTCAAAATGGCGCATAGCGCGATCTGGCAGCTGCCACTCTGCGACCTCGAAGTGGATCAGGGGTGTGCGTTGCAACCCGGAGAGCGTGAAGACGAACGACTCTCCCACCCGTCGCGCCAAATGTTTGTACGGTGCCCATCGCATCTGGCCAGGAGATAACGAGTCGAGCTCCCCCCGATAGTACGTAATGTTGTGATGGGGATCGTCTCTCCTCTGGTAGTGGCTGTCCTTCCGGCTGTACTCCCAGGCGCACAACCGAGGCCACACATTATCGGTTCCGTCCCTACGCGTGGGTGCGCCGGTAGCAAGGTGTTCATAAGACCACACCTGAGAGCAAAGACAAATTAAATAAAGTATCGTCAAATTTTATTGTCAATTCAACCCAAAAAAAAAAGAAACGAGCGAGTAATCAAGAATTGTATGATATACCTGCAATAGCGAGAGACATGCACATATCGCTTTGGAGTCGGGCCTCGTTGCCTTGTGCAATGCTCGGTAGAGGTACGCAAGAGTTGCGGCTCCCCAGGCATAATCCCCAACCTCCAGTAGGTTACCCAACAACGGTAAATATTTGACGCTGACGGTATTCTTCGACGTTGTTGGGAACAGAATTGCCCCCATCACCCACAAGAGGAAAGCTTGTGTGTACAGCACAAGCATCTGATCCGTGTAGTTATCCGGCAGAACCTTGTAGGTATCTACCAACCATTTCAACTTGATACCCCCAGTGCTAAATTGATCCTGGGGTATCGAAGTAAAGAAGTCCCTAGCGGTCCTCTTATTCGTTGCTTCCGACGGAGGAGCTATTACCGGCCGCCCCGTCACCGGTAACCCTAAGATGAACCCTACATCTTCTAGGGTAATTGTCAGCTCTCCGAGAGGGAAGTGAAACGTATTCGTTTCACTTCTCCACCTTTCAACAAGGGCACCTATTAAGTGCCGGTCAAGTTGTTGAAAGATCTGCCCACGCGTGAAAATCCCAAACCCAATCCCACGCAGTAATCTTTTCTGGGTTCTGTTCAATTTCCATTCTTTAAAATTATCGGATACTTCTACCGTGTTGAGAAGTGCTCTTTCCTACGAATTAATAAATACAATTAGCAATTTAAGCAAATTAAACGATATACAACGTTCCCAAGAATAACAAAGTTGATAAAATAAGTATCTTACTCCACCATCCCATATGAGCGTACTGATATGGTTTGCTTGGTCGTATAATACGGACGGATCTTCTGGTCCAGGGTTGAAATCCATTTTTCGCAACTGAAATTATGCAAAACGGCAAGGTTGGAAGCGTAAACATTCTCAAACATACAACGCTAGCACAGTCAACGCTAGCATGTGATCAGATAATACTCACATAAGTTCACATGCTGTGTATATGCAATGTACATAGATACAAACAGACACGGAATGGGATTTTACAAGTGAAATCACATGAACAAATAATACGCAATACACATATATAATCATATATATATATATATATATATATATATATATATATATAGATACATTGACAAACGCTAGCACAATGCAGCACCGCGCACACATTCAAAATCATGCATAAGCCGCGATAACAACTCTAGATTATGAACAAATAAAGGATTGGTTTGTGAACTTACGTGATTGATTCGTCGAATAAAGGATTTCTTGAGAAGAAATTGCGCCGATCTACTTGCCGCCGCTAGAAGAATTGTGAGAAGAAGGAATGAATAGCAGTTTAGAAGGAATGAATAAGGGTTTCGAAGTAAAGAAAGGGAAAAACGGTCCGCTACACTGTCTAGCGGACGGTGGGATAATGACAAAGTAACAGTCGTGCATCGGCAGGACTGACATTGACAGGACTGACATTGACGGAGTCAGTTGTCCGCTACACTGTCTAGCGGACGACATTTTGACTGTCAACGTGGGCCCAATTATGTGCTCCGCTAGACAGTGTAGCGGAGAGGGGAGTAGGGGCAAAATGGTAAAAAGGTTCGTCCGCTACACTGTGTAGCGGACGCTGACAGCGCCGCAAAAATACGCGATCTGGGCCGTCCATCCCGAAGGGATGGACGGTCAGATCGCGCTAGCAAGATCTCCCATTTTGCTAGCGCTATCAACGGATCAGCTCCCATATATATATATATATATATATATATATATATATATATATATATATATATATATATATATATATATATATATATGGACGGTCCAGATCGCGCTAGCAAGATCTCCCATTTTGCTAGCGCTATCAACGGATCAGCTCCATATATATATATATATATATATATATATATATATATATATATATATATATATATATATATATATATATATATATATATAGGGTCATGATCCATTGATAGCGCTAGCAAATTGCTAATGCGTTTTGCGGTCCGCAACATAATGTAGCGGACGGTAAATTATCGTCCGCTACATTATGTTGCGGACGGTGAAAAAAATGCTGTTGTGGCGCGCGATCTCAGCCGTCTATTCTCGCCCTTGGACGGCCAGATTTCGCGCTAGCAACTTGGGTTAAGTTGCTAGCGTAATCAATGGATCACGACCCATATATTTATATATATATATATATATACACACACACACACACACACACACACACACACGCCATCCGCTATACTATATCGCGGACAATATAGTGTCCGCCACTGTGTAGTTGCAACTGTTGACGTGACAGATAAGGACAAGGACTGAAGGGACACGTGCTGACATGTGTCAGCATAAGAGGTAGTCCGCCACACAGTATGGCGGACGACTTTTTCCTGACATGTGTCAGGGCCTATTAGTCGTCCGCGACACAGTATCCCGGACGGCGTGGAGGGGCAAAAAGGTAAAAAAATGTCCGATACTGTGTTGCGGACTACTGACAGTTTTAAAGAAAGGCGCGATCTGGGCCATCCATCTTTCAGGATAGACGGCCCAGATCGCGCTAGCAAATACCCTATTTTGCTAGCGCTATCAAGGGATCAACTCCCTATATATATATATATATATATATATATATATATATATATATATATATATGAGCTGATCCCTTGATAGCGCTAGCAAAATGGGATATTTTGCTAGCGCGATCTGGCCGTCCATCCTGAAAGATGGACGGCCCAGATCGTGCCTTTTTTCCAAAACTGTCAGCCGTCCGCCATAACAGTGTCACGGGATTTTTTACTTTTTTCCCCTCCTCTCATGTCCACAAGACTGTCTCGTGGACGACTTTCGGTTCCTGACATGTGTCAGGAAAAAGGCGTCCGCGAGACAGTGTAGCGGACGCCCTCTAGGCTGACACATGT